>JADBHU010000447.1:0-34594 GCA_017140155.1 Fusarium devonianum | reverse complement strand
CTCTCTCTCTCTCTCCTCTTTGACATCTCTTTCAACACTGTCATCGCAATGGACCACATCAACCACTCTGCTCACGAGACCTCCACGGACGGAAAGGCCCAGGAGCCCGTCCCAGACATGTTTGACCAGACCGTCGTCGGCGAGACGACCGAGTTTGAGGACCGCCGCGATATCGAGAAGCAAAAGGCCGCCGAGGGCAACGCGCACTTTCACCGTCTGGGATGGAAGCGTCTCACCGTCGTGCTGATCGTCGAGGCCATTGCTCTCGGCTGTCTCAGTCTGCCCTCTGCCTTTGCGACCCTCGGCATGGTTGCGGGTGTCATCCTCACCGTCGGCCTCGGCCTCGTCGCCATCTACACCAGCCACGTTGTCGGTCAGGTTAAGCTGAAATTTCCCCATGTCTCGCATTATGCCGACGCTGGACGCCTGATTGGCGGCAAGATTGGCTATGAGATCGTGGGCGTCATGTTCTCTCTGCAGCTCCTCTTCCTCGTCGGCTCCCACTGTCTCACTGGCACCATCGCCTTTCTCAACCTGACCAACAACGGCGTCTGCTCTCTCGTCTTTGGAGTCATCTCTGCCATCATCCTGCTCATCATCGCCATCCCCCCTTCTTTCGCAGAGGTGGCTATCCTGGGATACATCGACTTTGTCTCCATCGCCCTGGCTGTCGGCATCACCGTCATCGCCACTGGCATCAAGGCTGGCGACGCNNCCAGTTCAGCTTCATGGACGAGATGCACACTCCTCGCGACTACGTCAAGTCCATCTGGGCTCTGGGTCTGATTGAGATCTGCATCTACACTCTCACCGGCGCCCTCATCTACGCCTTTGTCGGCCCCGAGGTCAAGTCGCCTGCTCTCCTCTCCGCTGGCGAGACCGTCTCCAAGGTCGCTTTCGGCATCGCCCTCCCCGTCATCTTCATCTCTGGTTCCATCAACACCACCGTCGTCAGCCGCTACATCCACGCCCGTGTGTTCAAGGACTCTGTCATCCGCTACATCAACACCAAGATGGGCTGGATCTCGTGGCTGGGTCTCATCACCATCGTCACCATCATTGCTTGGATCATTGCCGAGGCCATCCCCTTCTTCAACGATCTCCTCTCCATCTCCTCCTCCCTCTTCATCTCGGGCTTTACCTTTTACCTCCCCGCCATCATGTGGTTCATGCTCATCCGCGAGGGTCCCTGGCACTCCAAGAAGAACCTGCCTCTCGCCATTGCCAACGGCATCATTTTCATCATTGGCATGATTGTTCTCGTCGGCGGCACCTATGCCAGCATTGACGACATTGTAAGTTTCATCAATTGCCTGTGTCGTCTTCACAGCTAACAGTCCCAGATCTCCCAGTTCCGCGACGGCTCGGTCCGAGGCGCCTTTACTTGCGAACCTCTTGCTTAAGCAACATGATACCATTTAGCGATAGCGAATTGATTTATTACGTTTACTTCTTGTTCATGCTGTGATTACCGGGCCGATGCACAAAGATGTCATTCGGATGTTCGGCCGATCGGCTTGTGGGGATTGTTTGCCACTTTACGATCGACGAAAAACTTGCTTGACCGCCTCAACATCTGATGTGCCCTCAACATCTGATGTGCCTTGAATGCACGTCATTGCCGACTGACGCGATAAAAAAAGTTGGATAAGCATGAATTGGTCCGTCAATGTTGCAGCCCCAGCTTACATCAGTGACAGCTGTCTAGGCCAAGTTCTTGTCGTATTGTTGGTACGCTAACAAGATGAGGATTGACTGACACAAATCTTGACAGTCAATGGCATAGACCTTACAGCACTTTCCAGGAATGCAATTGCCGAGCGTCACGAAGCCATCCACAGAGTTGGGCTTGTCCTTGAACTTGTTTATTATTTATTTCGTAAAATTTATTTCGTAATTGCGCGCAGCAAAACTGGAGCCTGGCAAGTGGATCACTCCGAGATGCAGATCGTTGGCTGAATCAGCGGAGATTCATCTGTTCAAGATGGACATGGATGTCAGTGCAAGATGTCTATGTGAAGATGACGCCCTGCAGACACTCATTCAATGTATAGTCAGTTCCAACACGCGCAGCTGATGTAAACTCAGTTATACTACTTCAAGAACAGCCTCATCTAAACACCCGGGACCCCCCGGTCCTGGCAATACTTGTCCACCTCCTTCTTCAGCTGAGCCTTCTTGGTCACCACATTATCCATAATCTTCTTGACCAGCACAAAGTCCTCCTCCGAAATAGCGCCCCCTCCGCTCCAGACTCCCTCCTCCAAGACTGCCCACAGCCCAGACCCCTTGGCGACCTCCTCCATCAGGTCCATGACAGCTCCGAGCTGGTTCGGGAGCCAGGTGATGATCGGGCTCCCGCCAGTGGCCGTGGGATGCAGCGTGTGCTTGATGATGTACTCGCGCGTAAACATCCAGTGCCTCCACCGGAAGCTCCGCACGTGGTCGAGGACGCGCAGATACAGGACGACGAGGCTCAGGTCCCCGGACTGGGTCATGAAGTTGCGCACGCCCAGCTCGGCGGCCGTCTCGCGCACGTACTTGAGGAATGCCCGGTGAGGCTTGGGCCGGTACTCGCGGAACTCGACCAGGATCTTGGTCAGGGGGTTCTTGGGCATCGGGATCTCGCAGATGTGGTCCAGCAGCGGGATGATGGCGTCGTTGGCCCCAGACTCGCCCCGGAAGAACTGGGGCTTGTTGTCGTACTGGCCCTCGTACACGACACCCTTGGGGAACATGGACTGGTTGGTGATGCCGTAGATGAAGGTGCGGTACGTCATGTAGTCTTTGGGGAGAGACTGGCTCCACATGCCCTCCATGTTTGTCTCGATGATGTGCATGGCATTGAGAATCAGCTCGAGACTCGCCTTGGCGTCGGCGATAGACTTTGTGTTTCTGCCCTCAATGGCAGCCAGAAGGTCGACGGCGCCTTCGATCAAGCCGCCAGTCTGAGCAACCATGTGAATGTGGGTGAGGATGAATCCTGCTTCTGATGACTTGGGGTCAAGGCCCTTTTCAAAGGCGCGCACAAGGCGGATGTTGTCGTAGTCGTCGTGCCCCTGTTCAGGATGGACCAGCCAGTAGTTGTAGAGGGCGTACGAGGCCGCATAGGACATGAATGCGGGAATGTCGAGGCTGATTTGTTAGCACAGGAAGTGAAGAGGAGGATGAGTCTCACATTTCGGCGCACTTGACCAGCGGTCCAGCAATGCATTGGGGAAGAGTTTGACGGCCGAGTCCGTATCCACCGTCCTTGTCCTGGCTGTACTTTTCCCAGCACGGCTCGAGGAGATACGACGAGGCGACAAAGCTGTAGTCGCGGAACGCAGCCGTGATGGCAGCCATGTCTCGCTTCTGAGTGCCAGGCACAACCAGCCTGTCAATCTCGGCAGTCAGGTCAGGGACAGCCCCGTTGTCGATGAGCGGGCCAAGCTCAAACGTGGCCAGCAGCCCTGGAGTGCCGTCCCCCTTGAGGATGGGCATGTCATCGAGAAGGTTGGAGAGGGGGTCGAATTGTGAAGGCAGTCTTTTCAAAGGAAGCTCAAAGGGGAGATAGCCCGTGCGGGTGGTGATTGTGAAGGGGTCTTCGCCCTTGGGCAACTCCGAGGGGTCCTTTCGGAGATGCGGGAATAGAGTGTTTGCGGCAGCCATTTTGAATGATGATGATGAGGTGCTGTCGACCTGAGCATGGAGGATCAGATTCTGTCTATATACATCGTGGCCGGAAGAGTTCCGGCCTCGGCCCTTTGTTCAGGGCGGTGGCACGCAGATACCGAGCCTACCAGCCAAGAGGGTAATGTGACAAGTCTACGCTATCTCGGTGCCCAATCGAACAGTAACTATTAGACATAGTTCCAAAGTGGATAGTCTTGTGCATGCGGCTGTTGGTCTACGGCTACCGGCTCCCCGTGGGGTATCGGCAATCCTTGACCCACGCGCGCGTGACGGACACGGTAGTGCTCTAGTTGTTGCTGGCTGGAGTGTTCCCTTCTTATGCCGTTATTCATTACTGAAGCTTCTGTTACTGAGACGGTAACTGACTGACATTGATTGATGCCTCTTCGTTGCGTAAACAACTAATACAGCGAACGGACAACAGTCACCAGACAGAAAGCCACCATCTAGACAATGAAAGTTGATCCAATCAGATGGCAGAATTGGCTATCGCTCCGTATCGAACAGCGGCAGATGGTGGTGGGGTATTCCGCCTTGTCGCGACATGTCCGCCCTATTTGGACAAGCTTGTCAACGCCTTAACTCGACATCCGTGTAACAGCGTGCACAGCTTCCGCCCTGTCTCGACCGGCTACAGCAAACGCGCGTCATGTGGCCAATTAAACAGTGACAAAGGATGGGCGTGTTATCAGTAGATGCTGTCTTGACGTGGTGGAAGAATGGTCTAGCAAACTGATAACACAAACTTATCGCAGCTAGCATTATGTGACTACCGGCAAAGATGCGATACATGCAAAATCAATTCAATAGAACTACGCAAATAACTATAGATTGACTTGTGAAGTCGCCTGGCTCAAATCAGCTACAGAGTCCTGTCTGTGCGGTGCCTGCTTAAACACCCTCCCCAACCGCTCATCTAGCCATTTGACATCGTCCAAATTCCCAGGAGGCCCTCCAGCCCAATGCCCCCAGATGGAAGGATAGACATCCAGCTCGGCAGCGTCGGAACCCATGCATTTGACCTCGTACTCGGAATCTTCGGGTCTGCAATCTGTCAGCAGCGGTGCCATGTCTCTTGGGAGAACACTTACGGAAAGTACAAGTCGGTCTTGCAAGGGAGAACCAGAGTCTTTGCTCTGACGCTCGCCATGGCCTTTTCAAAGTTGCCGTTGTACGGCTCTTGGTTGCTCACGTCTCCGCTCTGCCACGTCTGGAGCATCACCAGCAGGTTCTCGGGGTCTTTGCTGAGGGCCCATGTCTCCCAAAACTCGCGCATGAACGTCTCGAGATCAGGGGCGTCGTAGTACGTCTTGTAGAGCTCCTGTCGGTAAAACGCCTGAGAAAAGCCCCAGCCTGCGTACCCGCGACCGAACGCTTTCAAGCCCACCTCTTTCTCCTTGTCGGACCAGGTTGTCGCTTCAGACTCTGATGCTCGCCCTTGACAGCTTCCTGCTGAGCTGACGCCTTTGGCGGCTAGAAGAGCCGACTTGACGCCCTCGAGAAAGACTTGGTTATGCAGAGACGTCTTGGCAGAACCGCAGAAGGGGACGCAAATGTCGATAAAGTCGGGAAACTGTGTTGCCCACTGGAAAGACTGGGCGGCACCCATGGACCATCCTAGGACTGCGCGAAGGTGCTTGATACCCAGATGCTGAGTAACAAGCTGATGCTGGGCCCGTACGTTGTCATAGAAGGAGACGTCAGGGAACGGGCTGATATCCGAGTTGGATGGGCTGGTGGACTCTCCATTGCCAAAGAGCGCTGGGATGATGATAAAGTAGTTGTCTGGATTCAACGTCTTGTCTTTTCCAACCAGCCATTCATTGTCGTGGATAGCCCCCGAGAACCACGAGGGATAGAGCACAGCAGGCAGTGACGGGCTGCCAAAGGTCTTGTAAGCGATCCAAGCTTTGGAGAGGATGCCTCCGCTTTGAAGCTGGAAATCGCCAAGGGGGAATGTTTTGACGCCGTCCATTATCAACACTGGTTATGATTACGGACAGAGATGTGCAGAACTTAGCATTTCAAAAGAGTCAAAACAAACAAGAAATGCCCCAATGACCTTTATCAAGTCCTGGCGTCAGAACGTGGGGGTGTGGAGATCGGCATCTCAATACCACGCTTCGATGCGGGACAGCGTCAATGATACGTCCACCCTTCGCTTGCTACCATCCATGCCGCGGCTACTCCCTGCAACGGGAATGTCAGACGACTTCTTGCAGGCCTTATCAGCTCAAGCGGGGTAGTGAGTGCTGTTGAAGATAAAAGAGACACTCATCATTCAGTCCAATTGTGCTGCCATACATGTACAACGCCGAAATGTCTCGCAGGATTCGTACAGCCCAGTCAGTGTCTTTTGATCGGCCTGCCTCTGAGCAGCCGTATCTGCACAATAGATGGCACCCAGAAGGTACGCTGCCTCTCTCGTAAATGCAGCTGCTGACCAACAGTTCCGAGCATCGACACCGTCCAGCCCGGAGAGACCGTCAAGATTGAGTGCCTCGATTGGACCGGCGGCCAGATCCAGAACAACGACAGCGCTGACGATGTCCGAGATGTTGACCTGACCAAGATCCATTACCTGACTGGGCCGTTTGACATTCAGGGCAGTGAGCCTGGAGATCTGCTTGTCGTCAACATTACAGATGTTCAGCCATTCGACCACTCGCCCTGGGGCTTTACTGGAGTATTTGCGCAGAACAACGGCGGCGGGTTCCTGGAAGAGCACTTCCCCAACGCTGCCAAGGCCATCTGGGACTTTGACGGCATCTACTGCTCGAGCCGACACATCCCCGGTGTTCGCTTTGCCGGGCTGATCCACCCAGGTATTCTGGGCTGCGCGCCGTCTGCCGAGATCCTGGAAGAATGGAACCGCAGAGAGGGCGACCTGATATCGACAATGGCTCACTCGCACCCGAATAAAGTTGTCGCGCAGCCCCCGAACGCGACCAACGCCCACGCCGGCCAAGCAGACGGAGATGTGCAAGAGCGCATCGCAAAGTACGGCGCGCGGACAATCCCTGGACGCCCAGAGCACGGAGGAAACTGCGACATCAATAACATCAGCAGAGGCTCGGTCACGTATCTGCCAGTTCACGTCCCGGGAGCCAAGTTTTCTGTCGGAGACCTTCACTTTAGCCAAGGCGATGGAGAGATTAGCTTCTGCGGGGCCATTGAGATGGTAAGTCGCTTCTGTAGGCTGTGGACTCAGCTGACCTTTAGGCCGGGATCATCACAATCAAGTTCGATCTCATCAAAGGCGGCATGAAGTCGCGGGGCCTCAAGAGCCCGGTCTTTAAGCCTGGCGACATGGGACCTACTTTCGGACCGTCGAGGTACCTCATCTTTGAGGGATTCTCTGTCGATGAGAAGGGAAAGCAGCACTTTATGGATGCTACCGTGGCATACCGACAGTCTTGTCTCCGAGCGATAGAGTATCTCAAGCAATTTGGTGAGTACTAAGAACAGTGTTCTTTATCGTGGAAGCACCTTGCCTTTGAGAGAACAATGAGCAGTTTACATAGATTGAGTTGCTAATTATCGTAGGTTATTCTGGAGAACAGATCTACCTCCTCCTGTCCAGCGCGCCTGTCCGAGGGTCGATTGCTGGCATCGTTGACATTCCAAACGTCTGCACGACTCTGGGGATTCCAATGGACATTTTTGATTTTGATATTGCGATTGATAATGAGCCTGTCAAGCGGGATCTGGGGTCGTGTCCTATTGCTAGTTAGGTCTCAACAGTAGCGGTAGTAAGCTTGATCATGGCAAAACTCGGGACAAGAGAGCAATTGTACGGCTCGACAGTTCTTGACTTTGTTGGTAATGTCGCTATCCAAGCTTGCCGAGTGTTCCACGACTCGTAGTGATACTCTCTCATAGTCAGTCATGGCCTAGAATGCCGACATCCCGTTTAAACTCCCGTAGCCATTCGGCATTATCAACCGGCGTTTGATTCCACGGATCATCACTGAAACGTTAGACATGACCAAAAAAAAAAAAAAACGTCAGGGGACTTACTCGTCGTATAAGATCCAACGCGCCTGGTATTTCAACTCGTCATCGCTGGGAATACGGCTATTTGGATTATTCGGCGACATTGTCGTCACCACAAACCTCGACAGCTCGCGCTTCAGCCGGCGATAGCTATTGTTGTCGTTTAAGAAGAACGGAGTAGCTGTTCGGACCTTTTCCCGTGAGGCTCTTGGGTCGGTCACAGACGCCTGATGAGGCAAAGGGTTGATTATCCCTTCAGCTTCGCCAGGAGACAGAGGCTGGGAGTCAAAGGCTGGGATTAACTGCTGCGGCTCCGTCAAAGGCATCCATGAATCGGCCCCTTGAGCAAATTGAAAGCCTACATCCATGTCTGTGTCGCCTAGGGTGAGTGCACTGTCCAGAGCTGAGTCTTGCGTCCACGTCATTGAGTTTGCCAGCGGATCGTTAGACAGCTGAGGCGTTATGATAGGGCCTCTTAGGCGCAGATGTGCCAGCCAAACAGTTGAGCCCCAGACCAGCCTCATCATGTAATCAAGAAACCGCCTCGATGGATTGGGCGATGAGCTTTCGATTCGATTGAGAGCGTTGCATGCTTCTTGCTGTAGCTCCGAGTCAGAAGGGAAGTGCCCTAGCGAGGACTGCAACGCCATGTACTGCCGTAAAGACGCTTCGAGCTCGCAATTTTCAAAAATATTGCCCTTTCCGTTGATCTTGAGCTGACTCAACCGTGATTCAGCGAGCTGCTTCGTCGGCCGTAGCCTTGCTTGGTTCGCAATGTCTGTGTGAGACATGAAAATGTCCCACAGCCACGACGGCGCAGTCGACGCTGGGTTTATCGAGATGATCTCTGCTCCGAGGATGACTGAACAGCCCTCGAAATGGAGCTCTCCGTCTTCTGGGAGACTGCCGTATGAGTGGTAGCAGTTCCTCATGTAGTATTCGAGCTCCAGTTTGATCAATTCATAGGCACTGGTGGGTGTATCAGCCGGCCCTTTTGTCGCAGCAAACGGAAGAGGCGAGTTTCTCTCGTAGTGGATGAGATCTAGACAGTCAGCAACAGTTTCAGAAGAGACGAGTCACTTACACGGTGGCATGGCGTTGTCGATCCTGTCGATGATCTTGGCTTCAAAGCCCCAGTCTCCTTTCCAGTGCTCCATCGTGCTCCCAGCTTTGAAATGATCGGCTAAATGGTCAACTCGGCTGGCCCATGTCGTGAGACTGATCCCACAGAACCCGCAACGGGACCGGATTTCCTGGGTCATGACCTTCCATCCGTCCATTGGCCACTTGAGAAACTTTGAGGCATGCACTAATCTCAGATGCTGCTGCAGATGGTCCTTGCGGTGATATGTTCGCTCGTCAATTGGCCGCTCGATGCAGGCGCTCTGATTGTGTCCATCCAGGTGCGTCTTATCCGGGTTTCTGATGCCACAAAACACACACAGTAGCCCTTCTTCGGGGTGATTTGCCGTAGGTCCGTCGGGAGAGCAGACCCAGTTCTCCAAGGACAAGTGCAGCGACTTTTCATGCCTCTGCCAGTCGTACTTGGTTTTGAACGTCTCGGTGCAGAATGTACACTGATACGTGTTTTGCGCCTGCAACAGATTCGTCCTGAGCTCTTGACGCCGCCCCCTAGTGCGGCGTTTTCGGTTGTGCCGCAACTGAAACACCTCGAAAGACGTTGACGATTGCCGCGACGGATGAGAGTGTGCAGAGCTCCAGGATCCAGAATCCCGACTCGAGACCGACGTGCCTGTGCTGCTTATAGACGAGCCATTGCTTCTGGACTTACTCCGCATGCCTCGTCTGGATAGAGCAGCAACGGCGCGAGAGATATCGTGCACGGTGGCAGCTTCGTGCTCTGGTGGTGAGTTCTCCCATCGCTGCAGCGGATTCATGTACTCAAACGGCGCAGGAGTCGCACGCCGACGAGGGGTGTCGATTGGCGTGTGATGCCCCGAAGAGTGCCCCTCCTCGCCAGCCCGAAACATTGGCGACGAGGGCCGAGACAGATAGACCTTGGCCCGCCGTCTGGCGTTTGCAAACCAGTTGGTGACCTGCTGCCGATTGAGGCCCGTCTGGTTCTGCAGATCCTGGACATCTTCGACTGAGGGGTACGGATGGCGCTCGTGGCTCGCGAACCAGTTCCTCAGGATCTTGACCGACTCTGAAGAGAACCGGTTGCCGATCTTTGAGGGCGCCGAGGCCTGGAGCACGCTCGGAGAGATAGTGTCTGAAGTCTCGGTGTTATAGTCTGGCAGCCCCACGTCGAGCAGCGGAAGCGCAAAGTCGAGCCCGGGGCTTGTCTCTCTGTCAGGGCTGTTTCCAAGAGACCTGGAAATTGTCTTGCATGTTTCCTCCCACGCCTGATCCGTCATGATGGCTGTGCTTGTTAACAATATCCGATGATAAAGTCTATGGTCATGGGACGCGGAAGAGGCTCGGGGTGCTTGTCGACAAAGGGCGGAAAGGTCCACAATTCGCCGTTTGATGAGGTAACTGATTCGCTAGTCCAGGAATAGTAACCCACACCCTTTAGCTTAGTAGTTATCAGCTCCAGTCATAGAAGTAAGTTAAAGAGGGCCACGTCTGTCAATTCAGGATTGACTAGGGAAGTATTGTATTGCTGTGAGTTCAGGACAGAATTAAGCTTTGGTGTTCTGATTCACCGACATGAGACCGCGACTTTACGGGGCACAGTACTATTGCTAGTTAAATTGACAGTATAGACACAATCAAGTTAATAGATAGGATACGGCAGTACTATGTTATTTCGGTGCATGCTCTGCCACATAGTTCGAGTATAGACAGAACTTATAGCAACCCATTCAGATCAACTCCCCAGTCGTTTGAGGTGCTCTCTACCTAAAAAGGGAAACGCCCTTCCGAAACCTTTTCCAAAACCCCCGCCTCTCTCTGCACCTTGTCTTGCTCGTGCAAATACGGAAGAAGGATGCCCGCCCAATGATGCCTCCCCTTGTACGTCGACGTAGCCTCATCCCACTCCTCGATCGCTTCAGCCAGTCTCCCCGGAACATGCGGCTCCTTGGCAATGGTGGTGATGGGCTCAAAGTACGTGCGGACTGTAAACAGAAGCGCCCTGGATCGAGGAAGTCGGCGCAGGGACTGTCTCTCAGAGCGAAAGTAGAGGTCGTCGATGGCTAGACCAACGTCGTTTGCCGTTGCCCAAGCTAGAGGTGTTAGAGCGATTTGAATCCATTGAAAACAGTACTTACAGGCTACTTGATCGCTCTCTTGCTGTCCCATTCGATGAGACCAGTGGAGGCCATCGTCGAGTTGTATGAAAAACTGACTGGTTAGGTTTGTCGTAAATGGACCATTTTACTTACATTGTTACGAATGACAGCCTTTTCGGGAAGCATGCCCTTGAAGAAACGGTTCATCGACTTTTGGAGTTTTGTCTGATAGTGTGGCACGCCTGCCTCGATGTGAAGCGTATCGAGGGACATTCGGAACTTTTCGCGCAGCCGCCAGAAGCCGGGCAGGCAAACAGCTCCCGCATCGAGGTGGTAATGGCCGTCTGTGCAGTTTAGCAGCTGGACTGAACATGGATGGGCTTGCTAACCGTCATTGAGTACCATGATAACCAAATCGTCCTGGACCAGCTTTGCAGCGATTGTCATTGCATCCGTAGGGTTGGCTAACTGGTCAGCGGAATTCGTATAATCGGATGTATACGCACCTGCTGGGTATTTGAATTCCTCTCCTGTCAGGGTGTTGCGTAGGACACCACCACTAAGCTGATAAATCTTTGGATAGCGGGCAGTCAGATATCTCGTCAGTTCCTCCAACACCTCAAAGCAAGCGTCCCGAGTGACGGCATTGTCGACATATTGAACGTGGGCAGGTAGATCTTTCTCCAGTTCAGACACTTTGAGATCGTGGTATCGAAGAAAGTTGGAGTCCATCTCGATCCATTCATCCCAGTCGAGCTTTCTGATTCCCATGGTGACGTGGTTGCGTCCGTGGCGAAAGGGCCGGTATAGCTGGGGTTTGGTACTATCCAGGTCAAAGTCGACAAGTGGCATGGGTAGAGGAGTTTTGAAGGTGATTTCCTCTTGAAACTTGTCTGACGGACGTGAGAACAGAAAGCAGAGGCTGACAAGCTTGCTTTTACCCTTTGGCATGGAGTGATACTTGTACAGAAGCGATGCTGCGCCGACAAATACAAAGGCCAGCAAGGCGACATCCTGTCGTAAGCCAAAGGATTCCATAATGGAGAATCGAACGTGGTTGTAAGTGATGAACAGGAGCCAGCGCGATGCCTGCTACTAAATAGCTTTTGAACGAGACAATCGGCGCTCATCAATGGTCGTAAAACATACCGCATTCAGACCACATCGCAGCCGAACTGCAATGCCGTTGTACCCTAAACCATTAGAGGAAACTTGATCGTCCAGTTGTTCGCCACTACCGCAATGTCACTCACTGGTCTTGTGGCTGTCTTCTCCGCACGATGAAGCAACCTGACGCAATCCCGCACTTTTATGTGCCCCTCACTATTGCGGTTATCATCGGACTGCTTATGCATGGTTTATCCAAACAGTATCCTGAATCAAAGGAAAGTTATATAATAGACCCCGTATTGACCTTCTTGATGATGCCCTCCTTGTAAAGCTTCTCGACGATATCCAGAATCGTAAAGTCGCATCCCTTGGCTGCCATGATGTCAACCGAAAGAGGCAAGCTCTGGTTCTTCAGCGTCGAATTCGAGGTCGTGAGCTCCCCGAGGTCAAAGCTGCCCAGCGTGATGGCGTAGTCGGGCAGACCGGTCAGCGAAGCAATGCGGCCGGGATACACAGGTGACGGCGACGGAGAGTCGGCCTCCTCAAGAGCCTTCTGCGACATCTCGCACGCCTCGTCGGATCCTAGCGTGGTGTTGCAGTTGATTGTCGAGTTTAGCTCTAGAATCGCGAGCTGCTTCTGCTGTGTGTCCTGGATCAAGTCGTTGATGTAGGGGTTAGAGGAACTAATGGGTTAGCGAGGGTGGGACTTGAGGGACTGGTTTCTTACTCTTGGGACAAGTCTGGCTTATAGTTTTTGGACGGAGTGTTAAAGTAGACGTATATAGCGTTGGAGCAGGTGTCGTTGTCCCGAATCAAGATGTTCTCGGCAACCCAGTCTTCAACTTCCTTTTTGGCCTTGAGATCGTTCTTGTGCAACTCCTCCGAAATTGTGCTGTTGGCTTTGAGCCATCCGCTGCGGATACCAGGGACCATGTGAGGTAAATCGCCGTCATGAGATTCCATGTACTCCTCCACGTAGTCCTTGCCAACACCGGTCCATTGTTCGTATGTGGTCAAGTTCCCGTAGACCGAAGCAGCAAGCTCGGAGATGGGAACTCTTTGGAAGGCATCTGGGGCAGACTTGTTCCATGCTTTGTCGATTGACAAGGTTGACACGTTGGCGGACAGAATCTTGGACAAAGCATCCAGGAACTTGGCACCAGCAGCAGCGATCTTGGGATACTCTTCTTCCGCCTCTGCGAGCAGCTCAGAACTGGACTGGTCTAGGATGATCGCACCCGGGAGGTTGCCGTGCTCCTTGATCGTCCCGGCGTAGAGAGCCCGGTTGATCTTTGCCCAGATCATGGGATCCCGAGCGAGCATACCCGAGGTATCCATGGCAGTCGACAGCGGAAGTGCGCCGGTCAGATTGACGGCGCCTTGAGACGGACGGTTACCGTGTACGCCATTGGCTCCAGCTGGTCCTCGGGTACTGCCTCCAGTGTCGCTGCCCATACTAGCATCAAGCCAGTCATAAGAGGCCACACTGGCTGCTGAACCGCCGGAGCTGTCCCCAGGAGAGTTGTAACCGTCGCCGCGGGGATTGAACGGGAGAAGGTAGTCTATATGCTCGGACACGTAGATCCCAGCAAACGCAAACTCGGACATCTTATTCTTGCCGATAACGAAAGCACCGGCATCGATAAGCTTCTGGACGGCATACGCGGTCTCGTTCTTGACATCGCTCATCTCATACAGAGCGCGGTTGCCTCCGCTGGTCTTGAGGCCCTTGAGGTCGTAGAGATCCTTGACGGCGATGCGAACACCAGCCAGCGGCTGTTCCTCTGTGGGAGTAAAGTAGAGTCGCGATGGGACAGCGACAGTCAGACCATAGCCGAGAAGCTGGCAGCGCGCAGTGGGTGATGAGTCCCAGACGGGTCTTGGTACGAAGACTAATCCATTAGCAGTGAATGACAGTGTGTCGGTGAATTACCTGAATGAAGGCCTGGTTGGTGTCATCGTAGAGCCGATAAGCCTGGAAGACATTGCCGGTGGAACTTTGCACATAGTAGGGACCAGGGGCGGTGGATTTGTCAGTATCAGAGTAGTACACCTCCTTGGAGTTGTACTCGGAGGGCAGGTCCTTCACCCACTTGTCGCTGTCATTGGATTCGGACTGTATATAGAGGACTACGACATTAGCAAAGAAGAGGACGGCTGACGGAGACTTACCCTGGGCGAATGATGAAGTCCAAACATCGTCTGTCTCGTTGTATTTTTCAAGCGCCGAAGCAACTCGCGCAGCATCTGCAGTATCATTCAGGTGAATGACAGTAATAGGCGTAAACTCGTCCTCGTGTTGAGCGTCGGTTTTCCACGAGTCGAGTTTCCAAGATGCGGTCGGCGGCACAAAATACTCATTGTCGCCGAGCTGGATCTGTCGTGAAACAGAGGAAGCGGATACAAAAGACAGATAAAAGATGCCCAGCTGGGCCAGTCGAGAGAGCACCATTTTGATAAGCGATGTTCAAATGCACCCAGCTGTAAGTCCAAGGAGAGCTTGGTTCTCTTATACTTGGTCAGCACTGAATATCGTCATCTATGGGTCCAGGCCAGCAGGGGTCACCGCAAGGTAAAGCTGATATGCGAGATCAAAGCTGACACCATGCTTCTGTAATCTCCAATCCACGGCGGCGGTGCTGGGGTGAACTGTGGAGGCTATGCTATGTGGGGGCAGACTAAGCTGACGATCTCCATGGGTGCATCGTTGAACAGCCCTATTCGACACGAATCAGCAGGTGTGTCGATGCTTGCTTGATGAGACGAAGCCTTGCTCTTGTCCCGGATGCCATTCGGCCGATATACACTCGGGATTAGATCAATTAAAGTGACGTTTGGCGCATCTGGTGACTCCACCAGCAGTTCCTTGTTTCGACACGGTAACTCCCGGATATTACTGTCTAGCCTGTACCTGAAAGAGCGATAAACTGATGCGTTCTGTAGCAGAGAGGAACTCAAGGTAAAGGCCTCATGTTTTATAACAAGGTTGGTCATGGCATATGCGATGCATGTAGCTGTGGGGATGCGCCAAAAGGTTGTCGTGAGTTAAGGAAGTGAACCATGCCTTCAAGCATAAAGTTGACCCGTTTTCTCAGATGAGCAGCCTTGGCCTGCTTTGCGATGGCCAACGAAGCAATCGCTTAAAAGGATCGTTCAAGTCAAGGTGATCCTCGGTTCCCCGCAAAGCTCTCCACTAGGCAGGGATTGATTCAGCCCTACGACCGAATAGGAGATACTGCAGCCGCTAACAAACAGACGCGTTGCCGTTTGAGGCATGTCAAAATCCCTACCATGAGCCTTGCCGCCTGAAGCGTGTCAAAGCTTGCGGAAGCCATTGCCGTTGATGCCGCAAAGCAAGCTATCAGTTGACCAGTCTCCGAATGACAGCTTGCCAGTTCTCAGTAATGACGTCTTGATCTTTCAATGGACATCCAGTTCAGTTGAAGCTCCAACCATCGCGTCATTGTTGAAAAGTCCGAAGCCGAGGCGGGGAATTCTGTTGTT
Organism: Fusarium devonianum; assembly: GCA_017140155.1. NCBI lineage: Eukaryota > Fungi > Ascomycota > Sordariomycetes > Hypocreales > Nectriaceae > Fusarium > Fusarium devonianum. The sequence continues at coordinate 19,112 of JADBHU010000447.1, read as the reverse complement.
CCTAACCATCAAGCCCGCTACTTCAGGCTCTGACTCAAAACAGAAAATCTGCGGCTTTAGTCGTGTTGGGCTTAATCCACCTTCAGACTCAGGCATTTATGCTAGACATGCCATGGGTGTCTCGGCAAGCTTGAAGGTTAACACGCGCCCTGAAGTGCAGCGAATAACTATCGTCGAGTCCTTGATAGCAACCGATCGAAAAGGCCAGGATACATCATGAGGTCTGTAATCATGCGGAAGCCAGAGAAGCTTCTCTGACTTCCATGTGATCCATTGGCCGCCCGGGGCTAGTCCATATCCTCTGAAACTCCACAAAGGCTGGATCTCATTTGGGTCAATCCCTGACCCTTTCATGGGAGGAAGGTCGAGCTCCCCATGCTCCGTCACTAGTCGGGACCCACTGCTGTCGAGCTCGATTCCATCAATTTTCTCCATGCTGTTGTAAGTAGCGAGGAGCGTTCCACTATTAATATCCCAGAAAGTTAGTAAGCCGGTTCCAGGGGTGTTTAAGGCCAGCGTGCTGTCATCGGATAACAACGCGAGATGACAAAACTCGGCACTTGCGAACTCCTGTATGGAAAAGCTTTGCTTTCGATAACCTGTTTCCAGGTCCCGGATTGTAAAGAGATCGAACTGACGTATCACAAGCATAGTGCCGTCTTTGGATAGCACCAAGTTCGTGGGTGACGAAGTATAGCCTGATAGAAGCCTTTTGCCTGAGCACAGGTCCCAAGCGAAGATACCGTAGTGACCTGCAACAGCGATCGTCTTGCCGTTATTGGATAATGCAAGTTGAGGGTCTCTATAATGAAGATAAGATGTAAGACCGGGCAGTGGGAAGCGATACAGTTCTTTCCCTGTGGCAGTGTCTTTTACCCGCACTGAATCATTCATAAGTGCCACAATAACGTCATTGTTATTTGTGACAAATGCGACATCTTCAACGTCACTGAAGAAAAGCACTGTATTTTCTCCAGTATCCAGGTCCCAAAGGCAAGCACTGCCGTCATCCAACCGGGTGGCTACTCGCTTCTTATTTTGCGACATAGCCATGTGGGAAACAGCATGTCCAAAACTGGGATTGATGCCCGACGCACCATCTGTTGGGAAACGCAAGTCCCAAAGTCGAACTCCATCCTCTGAGCCTGATGCGAGTGTGTTATTATCAAAACAAAAGGAAAGACTCCGGACAGTACCTGGGAATGCGAACTTTTGTAGCTCTGTCCCGGTAGCCAGCTCCCAGAGGTGAATGGTCCCACCACCAGCTGTTGCAATAGTTTTGCCATTGTGTGAGAACATGATTGCTGTAACGAGATCGGAGTCATGGTCAAAACTCAATACTTGACGCCCCAACCTCGAGTCATGTACTTTGATCGTGTGGCGGAAACAAAATGCAAAGAGCTTGTCATCGGGGGAGAATGTGAGCGGTTTGGAGGAAAAGTTAAGATTCAAGAGCGCATGACCTGCGTTAACATCCCACACTTGAAGTTCGGAGGCGGGATATTTGTGGGTGAATGCAAGTAGCTGACCATTCGGGGACAGAGCTAGTTCGTCATACATCGACCTATTGCTCTCTCTTAAAACCTTTTGCGTTATCCTACCGTCCAGAATATCGAGGAGGACTATGCGGCCGTCGTCCAAGCCACATGCCAATCTTTCCGAATTTAATGAGAAAGCCACCCTCGCACCTGGAGAATTCGTAATTTGGTGTCGTATCTTGCCTGTGAATGGTTCCCACAGTACGGTCCCGCCGTACTGATTTCTTGAGGCCACCAACTGCCCATCTGGAGAGACAGCGAGGGAGTAACCATCAGATCGATTGATGCTGAAAGTATTTTCTCCCGTGTCTGGATCCCAGAGCTCCACCTGCCCTCTCTCAGACGTCACCAAGAGACCCCTCCCACCTGGCAGAAAGACAACCTCTTTTACGTATGAGGTAATCTGCAACGTCCGTAGATGCACACTCCAACCCTGGTCCATGGGCGGGGAGCGCAGAATCCAACTGGGGAAGCATTTACGAAAAGTTGTCTTGATTATGCTGGTGTCTGGTGTGAAAACCATTGCCGACGCATACAACTGGAGCGGATAGTCGCTCACGACTGAATCAAACGTGGGCACAAATCGTTCTGCGTCGCGCAAAAAGCTGGAGACTGCTGCACTGTTGCTTGGCTAGACGGTCTCTGTTAGCAACTGTATAAGAAGCCGAAATTAATATACCTACACTGACAATTGACAGCAAAGTCTTGATCGTGGAGCTGCATCTCGTTACCTGTCCCAGGAGACTCAAAGCCTCAAGCCAGAACAGGAAATGGCTTTTCAGAAAGGAGTAGACTTTTTGATCATCAGTGATGGAAACTCCGCTTTGCTGCAAATGATGAGGCCAATAGACACAGGCGTATCGAACTTCTTCGGGTAGCTTGGAGTTGATAAGATCTTGGCTGATGTCGGCTCGCGGAGTTCCAGGCCAGTTCATGCCGCAAATATCCTGCTTCAGGCATTCGCTGGAGGCCAGAAGAGTCAGGCATTTGATGGCAATACTCTCGTGCATCTTCCTTTCGTCAATCCAGAAGTGGCTGTCTTGCTTTTCAACATCGAGGAGGAAATCGCGAAAAGACAGATGAAACATCCTGACTGGCTCCAGAGGAGAGCTTGGTACATCAAGAACAGAATGTAGCGACTGAAGTATGCCGGTTGCGGCAGGTCCAGGAACGTCAAGAAGTTTGCACAGGGCCAATACCGAAAGAGGATCTGCCAAGAGGACTAATGAGCCAACTATGTTGCGAAAGTCGATCAAGAGGTTCCGTTGGGCTCTTCCGGACCGACCCACAAGCATCTGATCAAGAGTAGGTCTGTAAGTCGCATCAAGTTTATCAATCTCAGAGTCTTGCGCCGCAGACGAATACTTGAGAACCTTTTCAAGCTGCAAAGGAGGGCTGGAGAGGCGGTCTTGGATGAAGCGGCAGATGGTGGCTGCGAAAATAAATAGCGGGATAGCCATTTGAACAAGAGCATCAGTTGCTTCTACACCGGGCCATTCGGGGTCGAGTTGATAGCTGGGATCTGAAACGCTGTTGTAATCGTTTCTGATCTGTTCAAGGCGATATCGCAGGTACGCGGCTATATCGTTCTCTATGACGGGCTTCGGTATCTCGTGGAGAATCAGGTCTTTGTAGTCGCCGTGAATGCGGTTGAATCCAAGGCGAATGGGAAGCTCGGGCCGGCTTGTCACGAAAGTCCTCAGCTTGATCAAAGTCAAAGCTTTCGGGAGCGTCAAGAGTTCGATGATCTGTCGCACATCCTCTTCTCCATCACACTCATCGAGGGCGTCCAGCACTAGGATGACTAGCGTCGTCTTTGTTGCTTTACCGTCCACGATGCGCAAAGGCTCCATGATGAGCTTGTCGAACTGGGTTCTGATAATTTTCTCGGGGAGTCTCGGCTCGGCATCAATCGCCTCAATGACCAATGGCCCAAGTTCCGGTAAGTGTGTGATTAGCTCAGACGCAATGGTTGTAAACAACCGGGATGCGTTCCCTCGATCTAGCTCGCCTCTCTTGAAAAAGAAGCTCGCACCAAGACAGCCCTGCGCGGAGAATGACTCGGCGACTGTCCGCGAGATGGTGGATTTGCCTGTACCGGCCATTCCGTTCAGCCAGAAGATGGTGTCACTGTCAGGGTCGTCTGCCCATCTCTTGATCTCCTTTTGGAGCTCAACGCGAGTGTTTGGGTGGCATCGCGCATCACGCCGATCCATGAAGGAGTCGAAGGCTGCGCCCTTGGCCACAGGAAGCTTGGATAGATCGAGTGACTTGCTGATGTGCTGAATCTTTGAACTACTCCATGTCAGCTCAAAAGGCAGCGAGACTTAAAGAAGGGCACGGACTCTGTGTCAATATGAAGCGCCGTATTATCAATAATCAAGGCCGTGGCGATAGTACTGCGATCTCTGTCTAGATTACCAATGATGTTGTCGATCTCTGTGCTTTCAAACGGCCACTTCAACGAACGGATGCCAAATCGGCTCATCACCTTGGCCTTTCCGGACCCGAGTTTAGCCTCGAGCTTTGAACGTAGTTGGCGTAGCTGAGACGAAGAATTGTTAAGTGCCCCTTGCAACTGCTGGGCCGTCGAAAGTTTGCCGCCATCAGGGCCATCGATGAGACTGCGCGCCTCGTAGTACGGCGTCAAGACTGCTCAGCGCGCATTGCAGGCGTTCAATGTCAGGCCTGGCATCTTTCACCGCGTTGAAGTACTGGTAGCAGAGGGCAGCAACTTTGGCCGACAAGTCAATTACCGCGATAACGTTCGCGGCCACTCCGAGACCTTCCATGTTGGGTACTGCTGAGAATGAGTAATATGGGTGAAAGATGGACGAGGAGAAAGTGAGGGGTTTTCTCAGAGCCTGATGAGAGCCCAATTGATTGTCCACGGGGTAGTTTCAGCTGGACGTCACCTGCAGGTTACACAATGCTGCGCCACTGCATATTCAGGCGAAGATGACCAAGGATGTGATGGACTCATGGGGCAGGTAGTTTAGAATAGACAAAGCTGGGCTGAAAGAGGGCTAGCCGGGCGCAGAAACAGTAGTCCAGTCTGCAATGGACTTCAACTAACAGAGTATTTTGCCGTCGCACGATAATGCGTCCCAGGCGTGCAACCAAATTAATGGTTGAGGAACCTCATTTACTCGACTTTGTGAGCGTGACTGCCAACGAATGGCTGCAACTCCGACTTTGGCCGGGGGCGCTCGAGACCCGGCGGGATCTATCTCAGTATCAAAACTTGGAGGACCGTTCCGTGACCGGGTCTTGGATATTGATTTGTCGTTGTCGAAGTAAGATATTCGATGACCGTTAGTGTGAGCGGAAGTCAATCAATCGGATCATTGCTTAGATCATGCTGGAATAGCCCATGTGTTGCATAAGCCGAGTCTTGCCATTTCTCGTCACACTGCAGCATTCATGAGGCCATCGCGAAGGCTAAATACAGTACTTGATCAGTCTTTGCCTGCGTCTGACGCACCCCTCTCTGATAGCCTAATTGGACCATGTCGTGGCGGGAGACTGTCAGCTCAAGAGTGGTAAGTCGACGATGAAGAGTCATCGGTAGACCCTGGACAGTGACATGTAGGGTTCAGCTTACATCGTGGTCAAGCAGAGGGAAAATTGCTGGATTGAAGCGATTGTGGTTTGATGGAGGCTCTTTCCCTTCCGCAGAGCGCCCTAACGGAAGGGAAAGAGCCAGGTGGAGAACATGTGACTTTCGCTGCTTTTGTAAACACCTCGAACGTATTCACCACTTCCACCACAGCCTTTATCGATCCACGAGAAGTCAAATGCACATGACGCAGCAGACATACCATAGAGGCTTGTTGACCGAGGCTCGATTACGGTACGCCCGTTGCTTACGATTCCAGATGATCACCGCTTCAGCCCTACGATTGACCCACCGTCCCCTCGTGTCCTTGAAGCGCCCGCCGAAACCCTAACCAGGAAACAACATTCGCGACTCTGCACTCAGCTTACGGCAATGGACTGCGCCGTTTTGCCGCCTCTAGAACCGCCCACGGGGAGGCCCGCGCCTCAGCTAACCCTGCAAGTCAGCGGAGCGGAACGCTCAGCTTCAGCCATGTCCACGCTTTCGCACCAATCACGTCGACAGAAGTCGCGATAGTGCGACCGGGCCAATGTCCTGATAATGTCGAGTCTGACCCCCGCCTCGGTGAGACCGCGTCTATATCATGATGAGCATTCCCTGAAGTCATCACAGCCAGCCCAGCCAAGATGGCTTCCGAAAAGACTCCCAAGCTCCCGGAGGGGTTCAACGAGGACCAGCGCGATGTGTCTGAGCTGTGGAAGGATGCCCTCAAGGCCTACAAGGGCATTGTGGGGTTCGACCTCGAGAAAAAGTACGACAACGTCCAGGCCATGATCGATGAGGGCAACAAGGAGATGAACAGCTTCCACAGCTTTCGACACGATAACAAAAAGGTCGACAAGTTGCGGACGCTGTTTGCAAACAACCTCGACTACATTGAGCAGGGCGCACAGCAGCTCGTCTCGGCTGCAGCGCCAGCTTTTCCTCCAGCTGCTGCCATCGGCACTGCCATTACATTTATGCTGGGTGTAAGTGAGGTCTACTCTCAAAAAGCACTTTCTGACCCCTCAGGCCTGTCGTCAAATGCGCGCAGACTATGACGTTGTCATTGTCTTCTTCGAGGACATGAACAGCTTCCTCCAGCGTGTCGTCATCTTGGAAACACGCATGCCCCAGCACAAGGCGTACCAAAACAGTCTGATGGAGGTATTCACGTCCCTTTTGACCATGTGCGGCTATGCCCACAAGTATATCGACATGGGTCGATTCAGTAAGTTGTTTGTGCCCCCAATAAACTCAGCTGACCAAGGCAGAGAAATGGGTCAGCAATCTGCTCAACGGAGAGGACAGCGAGCTGAGCGGCGCCCGAAAGACGATGGACGTAAACATCTCACGTCTGCAGAGTGCCACCGAGTTTGCCATCCTGGGCAACACCGAGGAGCTCAAGAAGATGTCTGGAGAATTGAAGCAAAATCAACACACGCATACCACGATGCTCCAGGAGCAGAAGGAAGTCATGGGCGCTATCCGAGAGACGACAGAGACAATCCGCAGCGATTTGACCAAGTTGCTCAAGGCTGTCACAGAGCAGAAGCTGGAAAGGGGCTCAACGAAGCAGGAAGTGAAGCGAGAGATGAACGGCATCATGGACAGGGGTGAGCCGCGAATGGCAAAGCGCATCCGCAACATGATGCCCGAGATTGAAAACGAGGACCACGAGTATCATGTCTTGAAGGATACCATCGTCAAAGACACCTGCGGCTGGGTCTTTGAAGAACCGCAGTGGAACGAGTGGCTGACCAGTGAAACCCCGGGATCGCTGCTGACCATTACTGGACTGCCCGGCTCAGGCAAGAGTCACATCGGGGCCACAGTCTACGACAGGCTGATGCAGAAGGCTGTAGCGGACACCTCCGGTCATACCTGTGCAGCTCATTTCTACTTTAGGGAGCAGAGTCCGAGCCTGGCTACCTTTTTGGCCGCCATCATCACCACCATCAACCAGGTCGTCGAGCAGAACGAAGGCATCTGCAGCATCATCAACAAAGAATGGGCCCGAGACGATGTAGAGCTCGACAAAGACGATCCCATGAGTTACGTGCGAGGGATACTGGCTCCGGCATTCCAGAAAGAGACCGAGAACCGCTTGTTTCTCATGCTGGATGGCGTCGACGAGCTGGACGGAAGTGAAGCACCCAAATTACTAGAGTTTCTCGAGATCGCCAAGAGCTCGGAGCTCAACATCTCAGCTGTCGTTACGTCTAGGCCACAGACTCTACCTGTTTATGATGAAACGTGGCAGGTTCTCAACATCGAGGTCAACAAGGAGAAGCAGACGGACGACCTCAAGATGCTGATCTGGAGCCGCATGGGCTCACTCAGCGAGCTTCGCAACTTTGGTCGCTACGTCAAGCAGCGAATCGCCGACAAGGTCCAAGAGAGCGCGCCAAGTAGGTTCATCTCACCAAGTATCGAGCAGGCACTGACCATCCAGACATGCTGTATGCCGAGCACATGCTGCTCCGCTTCAACTCTCTCCGCCGCGAGGGTGCTGTCCTCCGCAATCTCGACAAGCCTCTACCGAAGGGCTTAGAAGAACTCTACGACATTCTTGTTGTAGAGTGCTACCGACGTACAGGGCCGCAGTACCAGGACATGGTCAACAGACTGCTGCACTGGGTCGCATACTCCTTCCGCTTGCTGACTCTTGACGAGGTGGTCTCCCTGGTGAGGAGCTGGGCCGGAAACGATGACTTTGACCTCGACGAGATCCCCGAGGCTTTTGATAAGTTTATCAGAGTCGGAGATCCTGGAGCTGACGCCGAGGCTCGCGCCAAGATCCAGGCCCAGGGCGGATGGGGCACTGCAGTCAACGAGCTCGACAAGAGCCAAGAGAATGCTGACCGTGACGCCATCTACAACGACGGCGAGCTTCCCGTAAAGTTTCACGAGCGATCACTGAGGAACTTCTTCCGCGAGGCCCCGCAGGAGAACAGTCCGCGCTGGACCGCTTCAGAAGCCCACCGTCAGATCTTCCTCGACTGCGCCAAGCTGACGTGCCCCGCGGAGCTCGACTCTACAAAGGTCATTGACTCTCTCAAGATGTATACAACCGAGTGGATCATCTCGCACTGGCAGCGGATCGACCATGAATCCCAGTCGACCGAGGAGCTGGCTGAAGTGATGGAGGCATTCGGAAACACCATGCTCAACAAGCGCTCCTATGCCACGATGCTAGAGTTCCAAAGTGCAAGCTACCCCGTCGACTTTCAAGACCACGTCTTTGATCGAATGTCGGAATGGGCCAAGCTACTCGACACCACCAAGCCCCATCTCAGCAAAGAGGCTGCAGACTGGTGGGCCGAGATAGCCGCGGATCCCCGAAAGGCTTTGGTCCATCTCATCAAGGGCCATTTACAGAGACTGTACAAAGCTCCTGGTTCCAAGACTGCACTTGTATCCTTTACGGCGATCAAAGATGCCATGCAACTGGTAAGTTTCTGTGTCTGCGGGTCGGACGTTCTAACAGCAGCAGAGCAACCTCAACGACATGCTTGTGGAGCAGGCCAAGAAGAACTTTGGCGACGAGGTTGGGGACACCTCGGAACCTCTAGATGAGTATCAGACGTCACTTGCCATTGAAGGCTTGTTTGGTATTGAGATGGGCGTGCTGGGATACCGTGCCGTTGCTTGGATTCTGCGTCTCCACGCGCACTTTGCGGAAGCTGCCGCCACAGGCCTCAAGGCGATCGAAAGGGCCGAGACTCCGGTAGATAAGGTCACATGTTATGAGATTACAGCGCAAGGCTATCTCGGAATAGACCAAGAAAAGGCTTACGAGTGCCTCAACGCCTCTGTCGACGTTGAGCACGAATCAGTCCCCCCTGGGATCAAGCGCCTATTCTACACCACCAAAGCCACCACCGAGTCTATTCTGAAAAAGGTCGACGAGGCAGCCGAGTCCTTTATGCGGGCCAGACTCTGTGATCCATCCGGCTTGACCGCTGGCTCTGCACTAGAGCAGGAGATCTCGCTCTTTGTAGAGGACAAGCCGAAGTGGGTTGCAACCCTCAAGAGATGGAATCCCCTAGAGCGGCTGACCTGGCTGGCGCACGAATACGCTGCAAGTGGCCCTGATCGAAACCGTCTCGTCCGAGACATGGCCGTAGCGACTAGCGAAACGGAATTCATGATCCAGATGTACGAGGAGTCGATCAAGTACTTGGACAATGTCAACGCCGCAGCCCCCATTCGCGTCGATCTTGCTCTGTTCCACCTGGAAGTCCGCGAGGATCTCGTGACGGCGCGAAAGACACTGGACGAGGTTCTCGACAGCACCTCCACCGGATGGCCGTACGCAGTGACAGATTATAACCCGGCTTTTCTCATAGGCCAAGCCATCGGCCATCAATCGGACGTCCTGTATCGCCTTTTTCGCCAAACTAGCAACCCCGAGACCAAGCTTGAGCTCCTCCGGGCTTCAGAAGGTCTCCTATCGAGACCCTTTGCATTGAGCGTGCCTCCATTTTCCGATTCCTTTCTGTTCCAAGCCCCCATGACCTTGGCTCGGATGTACCTCAAGATGGGGCCTTCCATGGAGGCTCAAAAGACTCTCCAAGAGGTCATCAACAAGAGTGTCGCGTCGCTCGGCGATAGCATTGACTGGAACGACGCTCTGAATCAGATCCTCCTCGCAACAGCCCTCTGCATCCTAGGCAAGGTTTCCGGCAACGGCGATAAGCTCAGGCGAGTGGCACTGATCCTGGTGTCGGCCCAGTTCAGCCACATCGATCCCCCGCCCGAGGGAGAGGAGTGGCCAGAGGAAGACGACCGCGAGGAGGGAGAGATGCCCACCGACGAGGGCGACCTGACGTCGTGGAGATCATGCGACGGCGCCTGCAACAGCACCAAGTTCAGCTGGTGGGGAGGGCGGACCATGTACCAGTGCCTGACCTGCGTTGACGGTTTCCTCTGCGAGCCGTGCTACGAGCTGCGACAGGCGGCGAACCGAGGCGAGGTGGTCCTGAGCTGTCGCCAGTTTTGCGGCAAGAACCACGAGTACCTCAAGCTGCCGATCAAGGGGTGGAAGGGTGTCAAGAATGGCAAGGTGATGATAGAGGGAGAGGAGCCGGTGGAGTTCCAGGAGCTCCTGCGGCACACGCGGGAAGAGCTTTGCAAGGAAGCGTGGGAGTCGTTTTGGCGGGACTGATCCGGACGGACGAATGTTTGCTGTCTGTTTTAGCTGTTTAGATTGATAAACTTGTCAAATATCGATTCAATTGTGAAGCCTGCTTGATCAACGTCTACTATGCAACTCTACTGCAGCCCACGCCATCATCAAATCACGTCCCCTACTCGCCCTGTTCCCCGGTCCTCTCGTTCTCGAGAATTTCCATGGTTTCTTCAGCCCAGAACTTGATTTCTGCAGGCGATGCCCATGTCCCCGCCTCGCGAAGCGCGTTGCTAAAGACACTTTCCATTGTCTGGGATGTTGCATACATGACATTATCCGGGCGGCTTTCTGGCAAAAGACCATCCGCTGTCTCCAAAAGGCTACTCGCGGAGGGCCGTTTGGATGGGTCCCGCGAGAGGCACGCCTTCATAGTGCGAATGTACGATGATGGAACCTTGACGCCCCCAAGGCCTTCTGCGCCGTACTCAATGACATGCTCAGGATCGCTGATTGCCATGAGCTTTGGTGCGAGGCCTTGGATGTGGCCGAACGGCTGCTGGCCGTATACCATGAGGTAGAGGATGCATCCGAGACTCTACATGTCGCTGGGCTTGCCGAACCTGTATAGCCTGCTCAAGCCTTGCTGACTAGACGGTGGCAAGCTCAGCGCCTTCAGGGTCTCGGGGGCCATGTAGTTGGGGGTGCCTGCTTGGTGGTCCAGGTATACGTTGACTGTGTTGTCCGAGATGGTGTTGGCGATGCCAAAGTCGACGAGCTTGAGCATGCTTCTAATGAGCACAAAGTTGGCGGGTTTTAGATCCGAGTGGACGACGTCTAAAGCGTGAATGGAAGCGACGCAACTGAGCATCTCGAGCCAGTAGTAGCCGAAGAATACGGCATCAAAATTTTCGTGGAGTTGGCGGTGGTCCTTGATGATGTTGTCGAGATCAATTTGTCCCAATTCCATAACCTTTTGGAGTCAGTGATCTGGTTGAGAGTAAAGGAAAGATGCCACTGAACTTACAAGGTATATAGTCTTCTTTGCCTCTTCAATGGCCCAGTCTAGCATATACACTACGCGCTCCGTACCGGTCAGGCTTTGAAGGAGGCTGACTTCATTCTCGATCTGAGCCTTTCCACGGTCATCCAGATTCTTCAGAGAGATTGTCTTTAACGCGTATATCTTGCTGGTTGCGTTGATAACCTCGTAGACTCGTCCACTCCCACCTTTGCCCAGCCTCCGTGTGACAGTGTATGGCTGACCATTCACAAGGAAGCGTCTCGCAGCTTTGCTCTTTTCAGACACGATTACATGCCGTTTAACAGGAGCAGCTGCCGAGGAGGCCGTTGCTGGCCCGTCCGCAGACGTTCCCGAGGCGAAAATGGCATGAGACTGCTGACGAGAGTCTTTATGCGCTGACGGGCGCTTGTAGACAGCGTCGGCAGTAGAAGCACGTCTTCCTCCGTCTGTCCCCGCTTGTCCAATGCCCTGAGTGGTGGTGTGGCTAGGCGGCAACTCTGGCTCATTGGGGTTGACAGTTTGGACGTCATGCTCCACGTCTACTGTGCCACCACCAGAGCTGCCGATCGGGACCACGTCGTGCTCGCGGGAAGCAGTGTTGTCGGTAATGTAAAGCTCATCAAGGCTGGGCATCTCTACAGAAGAAGGAGCTGTAATGCTTCGCTTTGGCTGTCTCTTGGGAGGCAGTTGAGGAGAGACCTTTTTGTTTGTGGTGCTGGAGCATCCTTCACCGTTCAATGGATCGTCGTCGCGGTGCTGAGATGGTAGATTCCCGATCCCTGGAGAACGTCTGTCCTCGCCCTGATCCAGCTCATTATGTGGCATTGCGGTCGGCCTCTGCGGGGTAGCGAGTCCTGCGCCAGCGAGAAGGGCTTCCGTCACGGCGCTGAGTTGCGGGCTGGGAAGTGAAGGCTCATTCTCATCAGAGTCGCTGTACGACTGGTTTCCCATATCGGTCTGGTGAGCTGCCTGGGCGAGGGAAACATGAGGCGTGAGGAGTCCAGGCGATGCGTAATGAGTGGTAAGACATGATGGGATTGTTTGTCTGTTGGTTGGTTGACATCTCACCCTTTAATTTGCCCGGTTGAGGCGCTGCTAGTCAGCCTGCTGTTACATACTTGGACAGGGGACTTCTTTCAGCTGTAGAACCCATTCCAGTTCATCAGATCCATGTAGCCTCAAGGCTTTCTTAATTACAACTTCAAATTATGTTGAGATAAACTCAAACAATGCCAACTGCGAGGTACCCCTTTCACGTCACTCTTCCGGGGGCTTGGTTGGGAAAGGGACTCTCGCTCGAAAAGTCATATCTGTTATTCGCCATAATTGCTGTCATTTGAACCTACATCTCTTCTTATGTGATACTCCTCTCACACAGCAGCTCATGTCGCGCGTTTATTCTACCTCCCCGAGTGATCTCCGTTTTCAGCCCCGTCCGCCCCAGTAGCACGTCCCTTCAGGGCACCGAAAGACGCCGTTTCCTTGATCGCAGTCGACGATCCCGTTCTGTCGTTTGAACGCGAACTCGGGTGCTGCGGTGACTGCCAGGTCTGCATGGCCCCTGACGAGTCCAAGAATAGCAAGCGATGCAAAGGCAAAGACTAACATGGCAGCGATGCTTGATGAATCGTGAAGAAATAAAATCATGGGGAAAAACTGGGAGCCGAGTTCTTTTGGGGCAGCGAAATCAGGCTGGACAAAGAACGCAGTGACAATGTGCAGCAATGGGCTGCAGCGCCAAGCTCGACAAAGCACCAGCGCTCGGCCAATGGATGAAGGAAGAGGGCAGCCATCAAAGAGTTTGCTGATGTGGCTGAGGGACTATCGAGTAGGACAGTGCACAGCTTGTGCGGAGATGAGGACCGAGAATATCAATTCACAAAAGTAGACCAAGATGCATCACGAAGGTTATTCTGTCCTGAGTGGCTAGAGAAACTGCTATTCCGTCTATAGGAAGATGGACCCAACAACAACCACACCACGAACAAGCAACATGTTGTCTTCAACAACACCAAGGACTATCATCAGCAAGAATACCAAGTCCAACTTTGCCAGCAAAAACATGTACAGATTCCCCATCGACGCCAATCTCTTCAAGGAAGCCAAAATCGACATGTCTCAAAACAAGGCTTTTCGCGACCTCCCGGCATTCGCAGACGAATCAACTCGGCTAAAGCGTCTAGAACCCACGACTCACATCAACCTAACGCTCTTGGCTTGCGAAAACTGTCGCTTCCTCTGCTGATCTCAAAACCTCTCATAATAAAAGACTGCCTAGTCAACGTCCATGACGTAAAGGTAAAGAGAAACCTAGACATGGGCTGTCTAGTCAGCCGACTCAAACCTACTGCAAACATTAGCTTCTCGTCGACACGCATGGAAAAGTCTGGTCTTACCACTCTCACAGGGTACGACTCTGTCGTCGACGCTCTTCCACGTCGAACCAAGGCTCCATCGTCCTTGGGAACGGCCGCACAGTGGGCGGGAGATTCCACGCCGACACAGGTACCTTTGCGTACCATATGTGCCCGGGGATGTCGGCGAGCTCTCCCAAGGACGAGAACTGTCCCTCTTGCCGACGAGGGCGAGTTTCAGGCCCGGTGGCTCCATACCACACGCCGCCGGGGGTGCCAGGGGGCTGGCCGTCACCGTACGAAGAGGACGTCTCCCTTCGCCGGGAGCTGGAGCTGGGCGCAGTCTGCTTGGGGGCAGTGTGCTGCGTAAGCGCGGTCTTCTTGGGGGCAGTCTGCTGCTTGCGGGCAGACTTCTGCTTTGTCTGCCGCGGAGGGGCTGTCTTCTGCTCAGGCCCGTACTCTGCGCAGACGTAGGACTCCCGGGGGAGCTTGGGGTTGAAGCGCCCAACCTTGTCTATGGGCTTGGGCTTGCACATGCCGCAGCAGAGATTGCCCATGATGATGACTGTTTGTGTAAGCCAAGGGTGCGGAGTGGGGAGGTGAAGCAGCTTACCTTGGAGTGTAGTAGAAGGGGTGGTGATTGATGTGAGAGTCAAGAAAGGGAAGTGGCTGTGGTTTGATGTGAGGGTCGAGCAAGAGAAGGGTGTGATTTGATGCGAGAGTCAAGTAAGAGAACTAGTTTGTGATTGATGGGAGAAGACAAGGAATGGAAAGGGTTGAAGAGAAAACAGCATCCCAGAGGAAGACGGCTCCTTTTATGGATTTCTAGCCAGAGAGAGCAGGCAGGTTGAAAACTTTGACATCGGAGATGGCTACACGAACAAAGATTGAAGATGCAGTTGAAAAATGCAACTATCTGCATAGACTCTGCGCTGCGCCATACCGGGATCCACCAATGCAAGTTGTCGGAAATAGGCTTGCGCAGTACTTTGAGGACAGAGTCAGGCATTGCATCGAGTGCTTTGAACTGCCATGAAGAGTTTCGCTTATCGTCAGTTTCTGGCTGTGATTTGAGATCTTATGCCTCCTGAGGCTCAGTGTAACAGAGACAGGTAGACATAATCGCGACCTCGCCAGCGTCTTCCCTTGAACAACCCATACTGGACAGCAAATCATTAGCCAGTCTTGACCTCATTGGCTACTGAGCTTGCGTACATATGCAGTGAACAGGATTCAGTTCGGAGATAGACAACTTCTGCGATAGAGAATTATACTCTACGTTTACATCACCCCACCTCGTTGCTGGTTGTATCAGGCTTTGGGCTGCCTAGTCGCCTCTGTCCAAGACATGCATTTTTCTTTCTTTTGGTATGTTTGAGTAAAGTTAGACGGGTTGCACACCTCCCGACCAACAAGAAGTTTCGTCTGCGCGGATAACAGAAACCGGGGTGGACGACTTGGTGGTTCTTCAACCCACTTTTCGTTCCTATCGATAGATAGACACCTATGCAACTGTATATTTTCGCGACGCCTAGAAATGGAGGAATTGAACGTAATGCATTTCACAGTTTCAACTCATGAACACAACCAAAATACACATCAGCGCTTGTGTCCTATTGGCACGAAAAGTGGCTCGCGGCGATCCCCCTCATTAGCTGCACCCAATACAGGGTAAACCACCCAATACGTCTACCAGGAAAACCTCTTCTCACACCGTCATCATTTGATATCTACGAAATGAGCACCTTGTCAAAAACAGACCCGAGCATAAAGACTCGGGAGCAGTCGATTGCCGAATTCATCGAACGAACACAAGACATCCAGAAAGAGCACCCAGATGTGGACTTCAAAACAACCGTCATCGAGCCGACAATGAACCTGACCTTTGACATTAGGGTATGTATCTCTCATGCAGGCTGAAACTTCTAACACGCGCAGGAACACGTCGAGGCGGACAAGCGAAGGAAGCACGAGGCTTTGATAAACCTGATGCTGCACAACACGAGCGACCCGGCCAAGGCGGAAAAGTACCTGTGGGAGGCGAGGGAGTGTCTGGCTTCGCATCCGGATATCCAGAAGCAGTTTGATGACATTTACATCAATAAACGGCCCGTGTCGGTGATGATTGGCGAGTTGCATGGGTGTGTTTCGTTGAAGAGTCCAGGGCACAAGACAAAGAGTAAGGAGAAATGAGTGGAATGTACATTACGGAAGAATAGACAGTTAACAAGAGAAGCCTGTCAAATGACAACACCAAACTATTGCCTAACCTGCCCCTCACCTGACCGCCCCATATAGGGCGCGATGACAACCTAGCCACCAACCGACCAATCAGCTTGCCTGCCACAACGCCACTCGACAACCTTGAACAATGTCGAACCTTTCCTCCTACATCCTCGCTAGCCTGCATATCAACGTTGCATTACATCGCCGCTGTAGATGCCCCTCCGATCGCGAGACCGCCCGCCATGAGCCTGCACAACTTGACAGACGCCGATCTGCTCGAGGGCCTGCTCAGCGACGACTTTGCCTCGTATGTCTCCGACTCGGGGCCCCAGACCGGGGGTACGCAGAGCCCCATTGGCCCCGTCGGCATGGGCCAGGATAGCCTGCTCCAGCCTGTGCCTCAGAACCCGTTCCCGATGCTGAAGAGTCCGGGGTTTGTCGGCCAGGGCTTCCCGTTTGCGCCGAGGCAGAATGCGCCTCAGACTGCTCTCCCGCCTGCCAAAGTCGGCGGCAGATTCACGCGCGAGTCGGTGCGCGTGCTCAAGAATTGGCTGTCGACGCATACGCATCATCCGTACCCCAGGGAGTCTGAGAGGCGACTGCTCCAGGAGGAGACCGGCCTCACAAAGACGCAGATCTCCAACTGGCTGGCCAACGCTCGTCGTCGCGGCAAGATCCCGTCGAGTGCTTCCTCGCCTCCGGGAGAATCAAAAGCCATGGATATACCGCCGAGGCCAGGCACGCCGGCTGTTCGCAACACGTCTGAGATGGACCCTCTCCAGAGATGGGTGGACTCTCCGCCAGAAGATGAGCCTGCCGCAGTCACCGCCATTGCCAGAGCTGTCGCCTCCAGCTCACGGCCGCTGTCAGGTGAGTTTGCTTTGTGAGTGGCAACCAGAGCTGACAGATTAGGATCCTCGAGTCCATACCCCGGGATCTCCCGCACGCCATCGGTCAGAAGTGTAGACACCTCGCGCTCGAGCTCAATCAGCTCAGTCAACTCGCACACCAGCCGGTCGTCGTTCGGCCTCAATGACCTGTTCAGCCGCGGCAGCTCTCGGCGGAGACGTCGGGCCTACAAAGAGGAGCGGCGGTCGCTGGCAACTCCCCGCAAGGCGTTCCAGTGCACGTTCTGCACAGAGACATTCCGAGCAAAGCACGACTGGCAGCGGCACGAAAACTCGCTGCATCTGCCCCTGGAGCGGTGGGTGTGCAGTCCCGAGGGCCCTACAGGTCGCAAACCAGACACTGACGATGCGCGCTGTGTTTTCTGTGGTTTGGTCGACCCTGATGACAAGCATATCGAGAGCCACAACTACACGGCCTGCCGCAACAGACCCATCCAGGAACGCACCTTTAACCGAAAGGACCATCTCAACCAGCACCTTCGGCTCGTCCACAACGTGAGGTTCGCAGAGTGGCCGATGAGGCAGTGGAAAGCCCCGTCTCCTGTCATCCGCTCGCGATGCGGTTTCTGCAACGCTCCGCTAGAGACCTGGATCGACCGCGTTCACCACCTCGCAGACCACTTCAAGACGGGCAAGACAATGGCCGACTGGAAAGGGGACTGGGGGTTTGAGCCGCACATTATCGAGCTGTGCGAGAACTCGATTCCACCTTGTAAGTTTTTTTCTCAGGTCTACCGACGTTGCTGACAGCCCAGACTTTATCGAGACCGAACGCAACAGCCCGTTTCCATTCGAAGGCAGCAGGGCCCTCGTGGAGACGCCACGGACTGCGTACGAACTGCTCAAGCTGGAGCTTGCCTATTTCATGCAGAATCATTTCTACAGAAACGCCAGGATGCCGACAGGCGAGGAAATGCAGCTCGAGGCGTGTCGCATCATCTTTGCCTCCGAGACGCTCTCCCAGAGCGACGTCGTGTGCCTCACATGGCTGCGGGATCTCGTCCTCTCGAACCAAGCCATCACGCAGCAGGCCCAGTTTGGCCCCATACGGTCCACCGCCGAGAGCAGACTGTCTGCGCTTGAGATTAGCGGAAAAAATAACATCTTTGAAGGGTGTCCGTTTGAGACGCAGCTGCACGAGTTTGTCCAGGCCAAGCAGCTCCTGGGTCTCAGCATCAAAGACGACGAGCTAAAAGAAGAGTGCTGCAGGATCGTCGGTCGCCAGGAGGAGGTCTCGGCCACTCCATCCGACTTTATCGCCAACTGGCTCATCAAGGTGATACACCTGCCCGGCGACTGGCTGCTGGGCTTTCGCCAGCGCGCCGGCATCGAGCTGCTCGGCTTCTCAGAAGGCATCCTCAACACTACCGCGACGATCCAGGACTACACCCGGCTCGAGCACGAGATGGGCGCATACCTCGAGCTGCAGAGGGTCATCGGCATCGAGCCAGACGACGCAGACCTCCGCCGCCAGGCCCGCGTCATCATCCACGGCTCCGACAGCATCTGGAACCACACCGCCGCCGACGACGACTACTGGCTGGCGGCCTTTCGCCAGCGCCACACCCCCAACGCGGCCGGCATGTCCGAGAGCTTCCGCCAGGGCCTCATCATGAAGCCCGACGCGCACCTCATGGCCGCGCGGTCGCTCGTCATGAAGACGAGCACCTCGTTCCTCAACGACCACAACTACTGGCGCTGGTTCACCGAGGAGCTGCGGCGCTGGGTCGCCGCCATCATGTCGCCGCACAACCCGGCCAGCCGCGTGCCGTCCGACGAGGAGATTCAGCACTACGCGCGGTGGATCAGCTACAATGAGTGAGTTGTCGAGGGCAAAGAGGCGAAGTGGCGAAGCTGACAGGTGTAGTGACGATCCGTTCAATCAGACAATTGCCGAGAACAAGGACTGGCTGGAGGCGTTTAAGCGGGACTCTGGGATTGAGTAGGGCATTGTCATGGATAATTGGATCAGGGTTCATGGGCAGCCTCAGGGTAATGTCGCGGTGCTCGTGTTCACTGGAATCTGGTGGGTGAACCAAAGCCACGAGATCTGTGCTCCGGCAAACGGTCGTTGGTATTCAGTGTCGCCAAAAGCCAAAGGCCATCAGAATAGACAACTTCGTCTCGGACGACCTAAATCATAAAGATCATAAGAGCAGAGCCTAGCACGGTGTCAATTTATGCAGAGGAAGACATGATTTAGGAATAATAATGCCCAAGTTATAGAATGAGTTGGCCGCTTCCCCCTGATCCCTCCGGACAGTGATCGTGAGAGTCAAGTCGAGAAGAGTTCGTCTTTGGCCTCTCCCGCCCCATCGTCCCCCCCCCATAGT
>JADBHU010000446.1:0-18698 GCA_017140155.1 Fusarium devonianum | reverse complement strand
CCTTTAGAGAAGCAAGTGCAAGGTGGCCACGCTGTGCCCCCCCCCCCCCTCCCCGGGGATACAGTGTTAAGTCACGCATATTTCGCAAAGAGTATCCTCATTTGCACTGTGCGATTTGGTCTCACTGCTCCCTGTTCGGATGCCTGGTAGTCCAGGTGTGCCAGCAGTACAGCGTCTTGATGCAAAACTACCACCAACCTCTGGGTGATTTGGGCGACAGAACAGAGATTGGCGATCTGTAGAGCCTTATACTGTAACTGTAATGGGACCGTAGCTGGTCGTATCGTCTCACAACAGTAGACTCCGGAACCCTGCCACTTTGTACATGTTTACAATTCCGTTTCAATATACTAGTATGCAACGTTCTAATACCACGCAACAAATCCGTACTTTTATTGAAGGGAGTTCAATATCTGTGCAGCATCACGTTCCTGGGTACTTTGTAAGATATCATACTTTAGTGGTCTACGCCATTCAGGATATCCAGTCTCAAGCTGACTGATTGTATTAGTCTCACTCAACCTACCCTAGACAGCCAAGTCGAAAACACCTAGAATTTATTGTCTGACAACCCCGACACATGACTTGGAACTGCTAAGTACATCAAAGCTGCACCGAAGATGCAGAAAGTCGCGACACGCACTTATTAAATGCCGAGGAAGATAGTGGGATGTCTTGGTCTTAGTATCTTTGTAGATGTTGCGGAGAAGATTGTCAGTATTGTTATAACTGCAAGCATCATTTACAATAAAAATGCTAAAAGATAATCTGCACATTCTTCCCTCGTGCTGGCCACATAATACCCAAGATCAAACGGGCTTCCAGATACTAGGAAGAGCGAGTCAGACTCGTAAAGGTGCGATACTTTTGTCCTTGAAACAAGTGGTTTAGCTCGCAGGGCACTGATTAGAGTCACAGTCCACATGTTGTCAAGACAAGCTTTTCCAAGACAGCTTCTATTTCATAATGAACGACAACCTAAGCAGATCTAATCCAAAAGAGAGTGTGTTACAAATGTAATGTAGAACAATACCCAACAATTCAAAAGGAAAACAAAAACCAGAAATTCAAGACCGTTCCCAAACCATCCATTCAGCACAGCGAACCTTTCTTTTTCCTTTGCTTTCACTCCTCAAATGCTTCTTACATACCAGAACCCCACTTCTGGCAGCGAGAGCCCGCGTTGATCTGGCTGTTCTCGCTGAGGCAGTCCTGGTACTGAATGGTGCACTTGGTCTGGGCCGACTGCCACTGATCGTTGCCGAAGAGGTTGAACCAGCGGGGCTCGATACCAGACTTCTCGAGAGCGCGCTTGTGGAAGTGAGCGTGGCCACGCTTCCAGTTGCCACCGTTGAGCTTCTTGCAGCTCTGAACGTAGACGTTGTTGCACTGATCGTACTGGGTCTTGCAGGCATCGGCACAGGCGTTGCTCTGCTGGTTGCGCTGGTAAGACTTGCAGGAGTTGGAGTTGACGTCAGTGTAGAGCTTGAAGGGCTTCTGGGTGAAGTCGTTCTTCAGATCGTTGCAGCTGACCAGAGGCAGCTCAATGCCAGCGACGGGGTTGCCGGGTCCATATCCGTACCAGCGAGAAGAAGGCTGCTGGCAGATGTTGGTGGGCTGGGGAGCAACAGAGGTGCAAGAGGCAGGGGGAATAGTGCTGGAGGTGGTGGTAGCAGCGCAGGGGAAGACAGAGGTCGTGGTGCTGACCGAGTTACCACCCTGGGGCTGGTTGTTCTTGAGGCAGCTGCTCTTGTTGCAGTTGCGGCCACGAGAGCAGGTGGAAGCACAGTAGCCCTGGACACCGTCACACCACTTGGAGAAGTCGAAGCAGTCGAGGACACCGGGCCAGCCAGCGTTCTGGAAGCAGGCGGCGATGTTCTTGGCGCAGGTGTTGTAGGCATTCTGGCAGCTGTCCTGGTCCTGGAAGTCAGGAGTGGAGGGAGCGCACCAGCCACCGACCTTGTACTCGCAGTTGTTGGGAACAACGACAGTAGCAGTACACATAGCAGCACTGCTAGTAGTAGAGCAGGAGGTGGTGGTAGTGGACTTGGAGGTGATGGTCGAAGACTGAGCAGTGGTGCTGGTGGTGCTCTGCAGAGTAGTGCTAACAACAACAGGGTTGCTGGAGCTGCTGGAGCTGGTGGAGGCAGAGCTGGCGACGCTGGTAGTCGTGGTGGTGCTAGCTCCTGGTCCAGAGTTTCCGTTGCTGGTGGACGAGCTGGCGATGCCGGAGCTGGTGGAGCTAGAGCTGGCGATGGTGCTGGAGCTGGCGATGGTGCTGGAGCTGGCAATGGTGCTGGAGCTGGCGATGGTAGTACCAGCTGACGCGGACGAGCTGGAGGGGTTGTTGCTAGGCTTCCAACCGCAAGGCTGCAGAGACTGAAGATCGTTGGCGACGTAGACGCTCAAGCGGCCGGGGCCACCACACTTGGCGGTCGCGTCGCCATTGCAACCCATGTTACAGTCACCAGCATCGGCCTTGACGGTGTCGTTGGCAAAGACGTTACCGCAGTAGCACTCGCCGCCGTATTCGAGACCAGCCAGGGGGAAACCCTGATCACTACAAGCGTTGAGACACTTGGAAGGGGTCATGGTAGAGCCATCGAGGCCCATGCCCCAGGTGAGGGCGCGGCCCTTGGGGGAGTTGTCAGTGTAGCAACCGAGGGGCTGGTAGTCGGCAATAGATTTGACAACAGTGCCGACGAGGTTGACAACAGTTGAGAGCTTGAAGGTAGGATCCTGCCAGATAGAGAGCGAGTTGGTACCACCACAAATCTGAGTCTTGGAGTCATCACCGCTGCAGGGCAGGGTGCACTGGTCCTCGGTGAGCTGAGCACCACCGACAGTAGAGCCGCAGTAGCAGACACCCCAGTACTTGAGACCGGCATATCGGAATCCGTTGCCCTTGCACTCGGCGACACACTTCTCGACGGTCATGTTGTACTGGTTCTGGCTGGAGCGGTAGATGAGGGCACCGTTGTTGGAGCCGGCAACACCGTCCTGGTAACAACCAGCGTAGACGTAAGGCTGGAAGGGATCCAGACAGGGAGGGAACTCGATGTGAGTAGCCTGGGTGGTGCCAACCAGTGCGAGAGCCGCACCGGCGAGAACAGTTCGAAGCGAAGGCATGTTGTTGATGTCAACCAAAGAACGGAATGTTTATTAGTTGTTCAAGTTGTTGCGAGTCCTTTTGATGCTGTTAAAAGGCAAGGCAAGTCTTAAAGAGAGTGGCGCCCAAGGGGCAAAAGTGAAGGAGTGTGGTGTTTAAGAAGAGAGAGCGAGAGGATCAGTAGATTGTTTGAGAAGCTGCTGTTTGGTGATGAGAAGAATCCTGACTTTGGGGGGAGAAGACAAGGTTATTTATTCCTCGTGCCAGGTCGATGATCGCAACGAAAAGACTTTAAGCCTCTTGCAGATCGGATCTCGAACCTTCATCATCATCAAGTCTTAGACTCAGGGACCGGAAGCCCCGTCTCCCCACAATGCCAGAGGCAGTCGAAGGGTGTAAACCGACAGACGCCTCAAGTCGCCAATACAGTCGCCCGGCATGGGAGGTCCCGAGGCAATGGATGGCAGACCGGAGCTGTCATCGCAGAGGGGGGGAGCTGTAGACAGACGCCACATGTCGCCGAAAGCAGCCGAAGGTTGAGCATCTTGACGTGAGGAACGGTTCCACGGGGGGCGAGACAACCGGGAGGAACCCTATCGGGTTAGGGATCTCGTGCATCGGCCCGGGCAGAGACTTCAGATGTGAGCGAGACAGACGCTTGCTGGTTGGAGCGAGGCGAGTAAGCGAGTAATGGCGAGGCCGAGAGGCTTGGGACGCTGACAGAAACGTGACAGGTTTGGCAAATGTTGAGTTTGCAGCACGTGGAGATGTCAAGGGGTCCAGGGCTCTCCGATGGCTGTCGGCTCCCGTAACAGTTTGGAGGGGCGTCTCTTGTTCCTGCAGAACGGGAGGCCCCATGTGGATGCAGGTACGCTTTCGAGTTAGTCGAAGCTGCTGCATCACGGGTTTTGGACCTGCGTGGTGACCCCAAGGGACCGCCAGCATGCATATTCGTGAGCCTCACAGTACATGGACGCCTCTGCTCAAGGTTTGGCCTGCAGTCCATTAGCCACGAGGAATGATGGGATCAGAGCGGCCACAGTATACGACAGGACCAACTGCCAGCGCGTCCCTTGACAGGTGAGCCAAGGTACAGATCCTTGCTGATCCTTGCAAGACATCCCGTCTTGCCGAAACACAGATCTAGATCTGCAACAATACTGTATTCCAAATTCCCAAAACGGGAATTTGCCTTTAAGTCCGGCCCATGATATAAGTGTCAGGGCCTCGCTAGCTCCATCTGGGGTCCGGCCAACGCGCCAGAACCACTATTGTCTCGTCCCGCCTCAGACCAGCACTGGCCGCTCTCCTCCGGACATAAGACAGAGCTGCAAAAGAACCCTTGGGACGTTGCCGTGTCCGTCCAGTAGAGTCTCGAGCCACCGCATACCGATGTCTTGCGCCGGAAACCCTTGCCGCGAGGGTCTAGACGCCTGCTGTCCCCGCCGTCCCCGCTGTGTGGTCTCGCCAGTGCATGGTTTGGCCGGATTCGGTCAAGGCTGAGGAACTCGAGATCGGTTTTTAGGTTGGCAGCTTGTGCACATTGAGCCGTTGGCTTTTCAGTCAAGAGAAATTTCCTGGTCCTCCTTGCCCTTTGGAGAAGTGTCTGGCTCGCAAACCTCGTCATCAATGTGCTTCTGACGAAGATAGGCTTCGGTGCTTGACATTGGTGAGCTTGAAGTTAGGTCTAAAGAAGTGGGGCTGAGCTGTTTGTACACGTGATAGGTTGGAAAGTGAGACACCAGACCTGCAAATACTGCAGGGTAGGACAAGTCCAGCAATATCATCAACCAAATTCAGTTACTAACTAAGTATAGAGTATGAATAGGACAGTGGTTGGACTTTGGATCGTGCAACATCTTCTTCTAGGCCAATTTAATCAAGTACCTAAGTAGAGTAAGTTATGGAGCCACTAGATCGATTGACGCATGACAGGGAGCTAGCGTGAATCCAGGCACATGCATTAAACATAACGTAAACTCAGTGATAGCATCAAGAGAATTTTGACGCCTCAAGCGCCAACAACGACGCGGAGGGGAAAAAATCATTTACAACTGTAGATTTTTGGCAGTAGCAGTCTCACGAATGAACCCTCAAGGTACCAGTTAACCAGGCGCCATCGTCTTTAGACATCACAGTCGCGAGGTCCGCGTAGTATTTTGACTTTGGTGCCGTTGACATGAGGGGAAGGAGTTCAGGAACCGACCATTGTGGCGCCTTCTTTTCCTCTTTGTTTCTTATGTCCTTAGGCAACGTATTCTCATCGGGCCCAATAAAGTCCGCTGGTGACTGTTTGATTGCTGCCGTTCCGTTCAAGGCTTTCGCCGTTGCGGTAATGGTACCTGCAGAGTGAGCGCTTCAAGTACAGAACGCATTGATACCATAATTCGAATATAATAAAAGCAACGCAACGAGAAAGTAAGTACAAAGGCACCCACTATAGCACTTGTCGGACAAAGTACGCTCATGGCAACCCATGCTGGAATAATTAGGAATATAGCATTCAGCCTCGCCATACAACAGCCACGAACATTGCGAGGAACAGGGAACGATAGACGGGACAACTGGTCTGGCCATGGTTGTGGCTCTTGACTTTGCGACACGCATTGTATAGCAGACCGTGCCACTCACTCATTTTGATCGGGCACCAAAAAGGTCAACGATCGCAGCACATCTGGAATAATTGGTACTCGTATGCTCAGTCATCTCGAATAGATACCTACGTACTACTTTTACTTCCTTCCAGTCTCTGGCCTGCCCAGTCCTCAAAACGACGGATTAGACTGAGCTCTAGAGTACAATCATCCCCATGTGCAACCAACCAATCCCTTAAACGCCGGTGCGAATCGCAAACAATGCATGTCCGTCTGCGCTCTCCATCTCCCTTTAAGCCTTGTTTCTCATGTGAGGAGGAACCCACTTGCCGGGCGCACGAGTTGCTGGCAGCTGCTCCGAAGGAGGAGCAGGAGATTGCTTCCGCTCGTCTTCGTCGCGGCCAGAACCTCCACGTTCCACCGGCGCACCACCCCGGGGCGCAAAGCGCGGGGGAGGAGTCGTGGAAGGCTCGGCGTCGGCTCCACTGCCGCTGCCGCTGCCAGTCTGCCTGGCAGCTTCACGTTCACGCCAGCTGGGCTTGGTACCGGCCAGCTGAAGTCGAGGGGGGGCACCAGCAGAGGGGCGGTCGCCAGACTCGCTCCTCTCCATGGGAGGTCCACGACCGGGAAGCTCGCGGGCTGCAGGAGGGGCGTCGCCCTTCCCGGCAGCCTCGCGCTCCCGCCACTTGCCAGAACCAAAGACGGGAGGTCTCCGACCCTCGGGAGTCTCTGTACGCTCCGGAGCCCGGGCAAATGCACCGGGTGCCCGCTCCTTTTCAGCCTTGCGGCGAGCCAGGGCTTCCTCTTCGCGTCGCTGTTGGAGAGCAGCCTTCTCCAGCATCTCTTGACGCTCCTTCTCCCGCTGTTCCTTAAGCTTGGAAAGCTCCTCCTTACGTGCCTCGTCCCGAATACGCTGCTCCTCCTTTTCACGAGCAGCACGCTCCTCGGCCTCCTGGAGCTCGCGCTCCTTCTCCTCGTGCTCTCGCTTCTCTCGGAGACGGCGGTCGCGAACCTCCTTCTTACGAGCAGCGATCTGCTTCTCCAGCTCCCGCTCGGCGTCACGGCGACGCTTCTCAAACTCATCACGGCGACGCTCGTGAAGGGAGTCGCGGAATGACTCGTATTGGGGCACCAGACGGCTCAGTCGGTGCTTAAGCTCAACACTTTCCTTGTGCTTCTGTTCCGCGTCCCGGAGAGTCTTCGTCTTCACCCTTTCATAGATAGCGCGATCCTGCTCATTCTGCTTGGCGTAGTCCTCGTGCAGCTTCTTGCTCTCTTCTTGACGGAAAGCCCGTTCAAGATGGTCGAGACGCTTGCCGGTGATGCGAAGGCGCTCGTTGACGTCGTTCTTCTCACGCTCCAGCTGGGCCAGCTTCATGGCACGCAGGCGGTTGCTGTCAAGGTTGTCGAGATCTTCCAGATCAATGTCGATAGCCTTGTCACCGATCTTCAGATCTGCAATCTGCTTCTTAAGCTCCTCCTTGCGAACACGATCACGCTCAGCCTTGAGACGCTTGGCCTCGCGCTCCTTCTGCTCGTCAGCAAGTCGCTTGTCCTCAGCCTCCTGAAGAGCCTGAGCACGAAGTCGCTTCTGACGGGCAGTCTCCTTATCCTTCTTAGCCTGGATTTCGGAGGCCTCCTCCTTACGCTTCTGAATAACCTCCTTTCGCGCAAGGATATCTAGGTGCTCCTGTTCGGCACCAGCCTTGGCTCTGGCAAGAGCCGCGTCGCGAGCCTCAATGCGTTCCTTGTTGAGGCTGGGATCGATGTAATGGCAAGTAGTGAAGAGAGACTTGGCAAGGCGAGTGAGCTGAGAGCGCACAATCTCCGAAGGAGTGCTCTGAAGACGCTGGACAGTGCCAGTCTCGGCCTCAGCAGACCCAGCACCAGAGCCACTGTGGCCAGCCTTGGACGAGGAGAAGACGTCGCTGTCAAAGCTGAGAACACCAGTGGCGTGGTCCATGCGGATAGCGAGATCACCCTTCTTGTTACCGTTCATAATGAACTTCTCGATAGTTCCACGAGTGACCTGGTAGGGCTCAGGGAACTGTGCCAGGCTCTCAACGAAGGACAGGTCAACAGTGTCATAGACCTGGGAAAGCTGCTGGAAAAGACGGGTGAGGATGACCTGCTGAAGAGGCAGAATGTACTTCTCCATCTCGGCATCGTCGCCGATCTTGGTCAAGATAGGAGAAATCTTCTGGCAGATGGACAGGGGATGGAAATCAACCTCCAAGATGTTGTAGAGATCTCTGATCTCAGGGCGAGCGCGCTGTAGCAGGGACTTGGATTGGGCATCCCGGAAGAGTTTGGCACGAGTGGGAGCCTGGGACATTCCCAGGAGATGAGTCAGACGCGAGTTTTTGTTCTTCCTGGCCTCATCGAAGTCCACCATGGCACCACGAGATCGTGAGGTACTGATGACGGGAATGGCGAGGGCCGAGAGCAGGACAAACGAGGCAGACTTTTGAAGATCGGCCTCAGAAGCAGGAGGATTATCGGCCTTCTTACCCTGCCCGGTAGCAACAAGAACGGAAGACTGGCGAAGCAAGGTGTAGTATCGCGACCAAGCGGCAGCATGGAAGAGATAGTTCTCACCAACGAGGAAGATACGAGTGAGCTTCTCGTAGTAGTTGGCCATCATGATGTTCTTAGGAGGTCGCTTGCTGAGGTTGAGCAGAGTGTGGATATCCTCGACGCTTCGGAAAGCCTCCTGCCAGAGCTCAAGTTCAACGGCAACGTTGAGCTGCTGGAAACGAGTCTCCAAGTGTCGCTGAAGGGTGTCCGGGTCGCTCAGGTTGATGGCGTGCATCTGAGAAGAGTACTTGGCGGCAGTCTGGACATGGTTGCGGAGCAACTCGCAGAGACGTCGGAACTCGGTCTTACGAGTGTACTTGAGGCAGAAGTCGAAAGCCTGAGTAGCAGTGCTCTGGTAGAGGATCTCCAAACGGGCGTTGTTTCGGAGAATGTCGAGCACAGTTCGGTAGGCCTCCCAAAGGAATTTGAGCCACGGAGTGACGATGGCCCGGTCGGTACGGTCTCGGGACTGCTCACCGGAGACGGTGGCAAGGAGGATGGACTCGGGAGTCTCGCTGGCCTCGAGGTCGTCGACACTGGAGGTGGCGGCGGTAGCATCAATGCTCTCCTGAACCTCATCGGCCTTCTGTTGGGCGGCGGTAACCTTTTGGACGGCGAGCTCAATGAACTTTTTCAAGACCAGCTGCAAATGCCACTGTTAGCATCTAGTATCTGACAAACAACGTGCACCCCGGGCTGGGTCGGAGCGAAAGTACGAACCTCGATCGTGGCGATATTTGTGTTCTGAGAGATGTTCTTGTACTGATAGAGAGCATCCTTGGCCAGCTTGCCCTTCTTTTGCTCGACGGAGAGCTCGACGAGGAGGAGCATCACGGGCTCCAGGGACGCGATGGGAACATTTCGGGAGCGCTTGCTGGTGATGTGCTCATGCAGCAAGGTCAGGGCCGCGGGCACCTGACCAACGCCGATGAGTTCGTGGGCGCGCTTCAGGACATTCTCGGGCTTTTGGTGCGGCGGAGGAGGCTGTCCAAGACACACGTTAACATCATCACCAAAAGATAGTATAGTGCGGAGGGAGGGGTAAATATTCCCAAGATAGGGCTGTTTTCGGGCCACGGCAACTCGGACAAAGGCAGACTACCACGTACCATGCTGGGCAACCTCCTCTGTGAGATGACTTGGCTGAGAGAGGAGATTTATAGATGATCCGAGATCGATCGCAGCCTGCAGAGGCGAGTATGCTGAGGATACTTGGCCGGCACTCGTGATGGTGTTGCGAGGCTCGTAAGAGGAATTTTTCGATTTTCGTGTGTGGACGCTATGCGAGCGTTGAGGGGCTAGACTGACGTCCGAGAATGGTGCAAGTCACGTGGGGCTTACATACCACTTGGCCCGCCCAATTGGTGTGGCTCGTTGAGTAAGGTTACTAGCCACATTCAAAGCCACATTTCTAGCGCTTCAGCCAGTTTCATCGTGAGAAGGCCTCTGATTGAGGCTCAGCCGCCGATTCATCTCGTGTATGAACGTATTCTCATTTGGCGGTTGTGTTGGCTGATACTTAAGGTACTCAGATCGAAGCTGTGAACATCTGACTCCGTCATAAAACAAGTACATGGCACTGACTCAGCTTCTGATAGCCTCTATCTAGTCTGACGCTAAAGACTGGGAAATGGGCAAATACTGTGCCGGAACAGCACGTTGAAAAAAAAAGGAAGAGATGATAATTAGCAGGATATGTAAAGACTTTCGTTCACAAAGAGGTCGTGTTTGGTCCACGGCATTATCAACAATAATGGAACAATTGAGCCGAAGGAGACCACCGCAGGTGTCGGGATTACACGTGACCATGGCCAAGGCCCGAATGGGGGCTAGTTATTCCAACTAGGCAGTATCAATAGGTAGTTTCAGGAAAGTCAAGTCTCCCACGGCTCAGCAGGAGTGAACACGGGGAGGTACGGACTAACCTTGATCGGGACAGGGAATCTTGATGCCCGGCAGAGCAACAGGGGACGATGGAGGAAATGGCGCTAGGCTCGAGATGGGCCTGATCCACAAGCTCGAACCATGTTGATGAAGGCGGCGCGCATCAGCCCACAAGCGGAACTGGCGCTGCAGAAAGCGCGGCTCTTGATCGATGAGAGTACGTAGTACGTTATTTCGAAAAGGGAGTACAAGAGGCTGACGGGAGACTCCGAGAATTGGGGTTGTTCTGGATCGTTAGTCGCGAGTGGATAAGGATGCTGTAGATCCCATAATTTGACTGGGCACCCTGTTGCGGAATGCAAAGCAACCACCCGAAACCTCCAAGGACGGATGCGACAATTCGCGACAATTGACGAAGGAACGCGTCTATTGTCCAGGGTTACAAGCCCTTTTCCGACGGGATAGGACGAGTTGCCATTCCCTCCCCCGGCGGACGAGGACCGTAGTGCCAAGACAGGTCTCATCTTAATTGCAGACACCAACAAGCCCCAGCAACAGAGGTGGAGCCACTTTCTTTAGCAAAAAATCCCAGACTCTTAGCTCGTTCTGTTATCACCAGGAGTACGGCGTACCAAAGATTGAAGTACGTACGTACAACATTGCACGTAAACATTGAGACGCGTTGTAGGTCTCCTCTCGTTGAAACTAATCACGAGATTTGAGTCCATTTACGCTCTCGAGATGAATCGTCTGCTCCCGGGAGGAAGAAGGCTTGTGCCTATTGCTTATGTACCCCTCCAAAACCCACATTATCCCTTCGACGGATGCATGTCGCTACTGCAGTGTCCCGAGAGCGGGAAGCGACAGAGACCGAGGCCCTGAGCGTAGTTTATTAGTGCCATAGGCCATATCCTCAGACAGTCTCTCAGAGAGATGCGGCAACCCGTGCTGTGACGCAGAGCAATTTCGTCGCTCTCCCCAGTCCACGGCCTCACATTGCGATTTTTGGTGGCTTCGTGAGGTTCTGCCGCGCTTGACTGTGGCAGCAGTGTAGAAGTGCGCGCTGCCTTTTGGCTTTGACCTCGTCAACGCCTCCTGTTGTGAGGTGACGAAACTCAAAATGCACAGAGAGCGGGAGCCAGGCTTCCCACTCCCGCAGTCTGACCGCCGATCATCCCGCACTGTCCTCCGTATCAATACGAATTAAAGCTTGGAAGATTTTTTTGAACTTGATCTGCCTCGTTCAATGAGGGTTCATCCCAGAACCGGAGTCTGTACTATCGCTAGACGCAAGTATCTTGGTCCGACTGCCCCTATCTCGACCAGGCAAGAGTTCGACTCGACTCATGCTCCGGGGCTCTAGAGTCGTCGGCTTCGGCCTCTCGGCTGGGGTCGCTGATTCAGGTCTTTCTCCTAATAATATGAGAGGTAATCTGAACGCTTATAGCCTTCCAGCTAAAATGGGAAGCTTGAACGCAAACGGGGAGTGTGGATTGGAGGCTTCGGAGCCAAGGGTATAGACGCGGCTCCGCAGCCCCGCAAGCATCCAATCACCAGAGGGCTTGCCAATCTGCGGCGAACTGGTCGTCTTCGTGTGAAGCAAGGTCTAGCCCCTGCTGCTGTACAAGCGCAGTGGTCGCACTGTTGAGTGGGAAGATGGATAGCAGGATTGTGCTGCAGCATGATTAACCATGAAAATTGATCTATAAGCCTGAGGATTCTGCTGTGCTATATAGCAATTCACAAAATGCACATTGAGAGCCAAACGGGCATCCTTCTCCTTTAAGGTAGCAGCCAGCCCCTTAGCACCTCCTAGCAAGCTCCTAGCAGGCCCTAGCTCGAGGATACGGGGGTCCCCCCGGACAATGCCCCTGCCCCCCAATTTCCAGGCCAGGGCTCCCGCACTGAGAGGAGGAGCTTTGGGTTGCGTTGTGCGCTGGAAGCAGCCCCCAGGAGATGCCTATCCTCCACTGGAGGGACCCCACTGCAGCCTCTAACGTTAGTCCCTGCTTGGTGCTGGTCGCGCTGCTGTTGGCTCTGAAAGTTTGGGTTGGGCTGTTCGGGGCCTCCATTCCCTCTTCGTTCCTCCCCTTTGGCCTGCAGTTCCCCCCCCTAATACCGCCCCGTGCCCATGCCCATGCCCATGCCCATGCCCGCGCTCGTGCCTGCTGCTGTCGCTACTCAACCTTCCTTACCTCCACGCTCCCATTTTGCCTTGCCTCCTCGACGGACCCTTTTTCGCCGCTTCATCCACCGTTTCAACCATCATCGTCCACGTCCACGACCACGCCGACCGTCGATCCTCTCATTCTTGTCCGCATCTGCTTCTCAAACTCACCGTGTCATTGTTTTGACTCGAGCACGACCTTCCGTAAGTCAACTTCCCTGGCGCACCATTTGGGCATGGGCATGGGCGGGCATGTGGGTGCTGCGGCGAGAGTGAAATTGGCATTGGCAGTATCAGCAAGACGCTCGACAACATGTTCCTCACTCTAGCTTCTCGCGACGGTGTTGGAAGAAATGACCTCCATTGGCGAGACATGTGTCAACCTGCTCCTTGGCCTGCTCTTTTCTCGCCTTGCAATCCCCTCGCCTCTCCGAGCTCGCCGAGTCTTACCGGCCAACCAGCTAACATTCGACGCTGCCCAGTTCTCGACGTACTCGCGCGCCAAATCGCCGCGACTCTTTCACCAAAACCTCTCCCACTACGCCTTCCTCGGCACCCCGCTCCAAGATGCCCCAGTACACCTCGCGAGATGTTGGCGACCCTTCGCAGATCAAGAAAAACAAGCAATCGATGGCCGATCTCAAGCTCCGTCGGCTAACGGAGCTCAACAACCGCCTGCGCGAGGATCTTGAACGAGAACGCATCCCTGTCAGCACGGCGTCCAAAAGGTGAGCAGCTCGGACTGAATCAAACCAAGGGGACATTGAAGCTGATGCTATCTGGCAGCATTATCGCCTACTGCAACGGCACCCGGGACTACATGGTCCCCTCCGTCTGGGGCGCTGTCCCCAAGGGCGAGGATCCCTATGCGCCACAACAATCCGGTGGCTGCTGTGTGGTCATGTAATACTGATCCTTTTCACTCTTTTCTTATTCCCGGTTACCAAAAAAAAACCACCACGCAACGTCGATGATGATTTCAGCGATTGGAAGGAGGAGGTCCCAGTCGGGTTTGATATGTTAGTGACACATTTGAGGGGAGAATTCTGAATGGGTCCAAGTAGGGGGATTACTCGGACGTTAGAGGAGGACTAGGCTCTGGATATCGAAGCAGCTGCTACCGACACCATAACGACACCCACGATCGTTATCATTTGGGAGGCTACTAGGAACAACTCCTCCCGTCATCGAAGCGCGTGGGAAAGGAGCAGGAGAAACAACCCCCATCCGCAGGACTCAGTTGAATACCAGCGACCCAGATCGAGATACCCCGATATACCAGTTGAGCGTCTCTCAAGAGCCGAGAGCCAGAGCAAAGGAGACAAAGTTGAGGGGAGTCAAGGCAACGTTTATTAATAGGTCCCTATTCATGTCATGTTTCCTGTCTTACTTCGAGACAAGACATGAGCACTCGCGAAGGAACCACCAAGGAGAGGGGAAGGTTTGAACCACGACGGGTTTGGGCCTTTGGAGTCGGCCACGGATCGGACTCTTGCGCAAATGTAATAATTCCCTTTATATCATCCTCTTTTTGTTATCGTCTCTGTCATTTTATGTGTCGTGTACGTTCCCCGCGAGCCAATACATTTATTTTATGATCAACAGACCTCATCGTCAAATCCCCACTATTTCCTCCGTTGTCAGCATCAAAAGACAGCCATGTCCTTTGCAATGTCATCATATTTCGGTTTCCAACTTCTACGACCTGGGCTGTAAGTAGACGAAGTGACCCTATTGCCTCGGATCAGTCCGCAGTAAGCAATCTTATTTCCCCTCCATCAACATCGTCACCATCACTCTGTCATAGTCATGTATGCGAAATCACGAGAACGGCAGTTTTCCTCCGTGTGCGGATCCGAAGCTGCCATCACCGAATACCAACCCCGCTCACCCGATGCCCGACATAACAAGCAACCAAACAGATGACTCAGCAAATGCAGACTTGTTCGCCAAGGGACAGGACTGCGGGGCTCCTCCGACGTGTGCCATCAACTGGAGGGGCATGAGAGAACTTGTCATCCATTGGATCTAGACGCAACTAGGTTGATGCATCTTCTGAATCACCCAAAAGAGCTCCCTTCTCAGCGGAACTGATTACATACTAAGAAAGATAAAGCTCTTCCAACATCGGACTCTAGCGTCGAGTTACCGCCGAGTCCAGTCAAGCCTTGAAGACGCAACGCCGCAAAAGGTAATATCGACGAGAGAAAAAGTCGAGGATACACGCCTGACATACAAAGAAACAAACCTAAAAGAAATCCAGACCATGGCTACCAGTCACGTCCTACCGTCAAACACGGCTCTGCCTCGCGTGTCGATCCAGTTCTGTACGCAGTGCAAATGGATGCTCCGCGCCGCCTATGTAAGTCGTCACCCTCCCTCGCCTTGCCTCTCACTTTGCCCCCTCTCATCTTACATATAAGCCTTTAAGTTTGCGAGAATCGCCAAGACATGTAAGCTGACAGCCCCAACCAAGTACGCCCAAGAACTCCTCTCTACCTTCTCCACAGCCCTCGGCGAAGTCGCCCTTCAGCCTTCCACGGGCGGCACATTCATCGTTTCCATCACGCATCAGCCTGCCGATGCAGCAGCCGCGTCGACAGCTGTGCTCTGGGATCGGCGCGAGGACGGCGGCTTCCCGGAGACTAAGGAGCTCAAGAGGCGGGTGAGGGATGTTGTCGAGCCAGGGAGGGATCTGGGACACGTGGATCGGACGAAGATGACTGGGAAGGACGAGACTGAGAAGCCGAAGGAAGATGAAACGGCTGCGGGAGGCAAGGAGAAATGTGAGGAATGTCAGTAGG
The DNA here is from genome assembly GCA_017140155.1 of Fusarium devonianum. Lineage (NCBI taxonomy): Eukaryota > Fungi > Ascomycota > Sordariomycetes > Hypocreales > Nectriaceae > Fusarium > Fusarium devonianum. The sequence goes on along the minus strand of JADBHU010000446.1, from coordinate 3,563 downwards.
CAGTAGATTTGTGCAGAGGTAGCACGCAGGCACGATCCATCATTGAACAGAAAGATTCGTTATAACATCCTACTATCCCGCTCCCTCCTCGCTCCTCAAGTCTCGTTTTAAGTTCCAGCGACACTAACTGCACCAGGCCCCCCCAACCTATCAAACACAAAACGTATACATGGTTGTTGTTGAGCAACGAGTAAAACAGACCACGGAACCGTCCACGGGAAATACGGGATAATCGCCAACTCCCCAGCCAAGAGCCATCATGCCCGTTGTCACGCAAAATTGAGTCTCCCGGACTGCATCTATCCACGGGCCAGCCTACGCGCATCAGAATCAGACATCAATCTTCAGACCGTCTGTCCCGTGGATTGTGCATGGGATCCGAGATTTGAGTGCATCTCAAAAAAAACAAATTTTGTCAATGTTTTATCTGTGAGCTAAGAAACAGCCGTTTGTCGTGATCAGTTCGCATATAGGCATTAGAGATGATTCGGGTTTCGCAAAAAGGCAGCGCCGCGGACCGGCGCCTCTTAAGTTCCGACATCCTCCCAGTAAAACCAAACATTACCGTGCCACGCTCAATGGTAAGGCGAGCTGCGAGACGGCGAGGATTGGCGGTGCCCATCGATCGAGAGGGAGCTCGAGTCAAGTCGTTCGTTCTTCGCTGCGGAAGTCGTACACGTCGTTCGAGGGTGCGATTATCTAACGTCGGCCGAACCTATTGAAAGCGCAAATTGTTGGCATAAATTCTTCATTTCTTCATGTTGCGTGGGGGGTTGACTGGACTGCTTGCGCCAAATCCGTTTGGGACATACTTTTGCTTCTTCTCAGCAGGTTTCAAGATCTGTCGGAAAATCTGGGTTAGTGCGGACTGTACTGAAACGCGTTGCAACAAGGGAACGCACCTGGAATGAGCAAAGCAAGCTCTCGTCGACACTCATCATGGCGCCAGCATTGTCGAATTCACCGCAGTAGTTGGGTGCACTGAACAGGGTGACCAGCTGGCGCTTGGAGAAGAATTCGTAGCCGTCCTCAACGACCTGATGAGCTCGGCAGATGAGGTCCATGTCGTGCTTTTGCAGGAAGCGAGAAACAACGTCAGGACCGAACGTAAAGGAGACACCACGATCGTTTTCACTCCAGCCGGTGATATCCTTGTCAGGATCCGACCATAGAAGATCGCAAAGAAGACCACAGTCGGGAATCTGGATTAGATCAGTACAACGGCCAACAAAGCACCATAAATTTTGGCAGGACATCGGAAAATTACATCGGTAGGACGCATCACGCGGCGGATCTGCTCCATAGAGTTAAGATCAGGGCTGAGACCTCCGTGCATGGTGAAGATCTTCTCGTCGATAATAGCGGCGATAGGAAGGCAGTTGAAGCAGTCCGTAAAAGTCTTCCACAGCTTGATGTTGTAACGACGCTTGCACTCGTCGTAGAAACCATAGATACGGTTGATAGAGGCGCACTCGTGGTTACCTCGGAGGATAAAGAAATTCTCAGGGTACTTGATCTTGTAGGCCAGAAGCAGGCAGATGGTCTCGAGAGACTGCTTACCTCGGTCGACATAGTCACCGAGGAAGAGGTAGTTGGCCTCGGGAGGGAAACCACCGTACTCGAAAAGTCGGAGGAGGTCGTAGTACTGGCCGTGGATATCACCGCAGATCTAAACCAGGCGAACGCAAGTTGTGTCAGCAGGACAGTTCGACCGAGGCCCAAAAACTGGAGCAATATATGCCAGTTCGACACACCATCTGTCGTACTTGAGAGGCCGGCATGCGCGGCAAGAACACATACCTTAATAGGAGCCTCCAACTCGAGGAGGATTGGCTGAGAAATGAAGATCTCACGGGCCTTGGTGCAAAGATAACGGATTTCGGCCTCGAGAAGCTGGACCTGCTTGCCGGGACGGCTGCCTCGCACCTCGAGTAGCCGGTCGATTATAGAGTCGAGATCGACCTCATGTTGGTCTGCCATTTCGCAGGGTTTTGCTGACGAGAGCTGGCCCGCAAAAGTATGAAGGGAGGGTCGCGGGGAGAGAGGAGGGGTGACGAGCGATAGGCAAGATCGCTAATCAGAGTGGTTGCGGGGGAGGAATCGTCGAGTGGAATATGGTACTAGGTTGGTGTACTTCGTAAAAACCTGGCCGAGTCAGCCGATGGACCGGGACAACAATAAGACAAAACAAATAGCGACAGTGGCCAGAGCCTAAAGCAACTCGAGGTCGCAATGGTCGTACAGTCAAGGGTGAGAAGTTGATATGAGGGAAAGGATAAAGCGCGCGCCGGGGGGAGTCAGGCGCTGGAAATTTTGGAGGGGAGAAGCCAGAATGGCAGTATGGAGGCTGGCGTAGTGCGGGATGGGGCCAAGAGGGGATAGATAGACAGCGCGGCGGCGATCGGGCGCACACCAAACTTACCCGTGATGAAGGGATCTCGTCTCTACAAAAGGTCGGGCTTTCGGGGGTCGAAAGCGGACAAGGCGGAGAAGCGACACAAGACAAACAGATAATGTCGTCGTGAGCAGTAGTCGTCGAATTTGCCAACAAAATCAGATCAGAGTAGAGTTGGAAAAAATCGTCGTCGTGGTTGCCGCAGTGGGCCACCGACTTGGTTGATGATACCTGTACCAGGAGATGGGCAGGTACAGGGCGTCGGATAATGGGGGGCGAGCTGAAGGGGGAAAACAGCGTCAGCCAGCAGCGGGGATACGGCACTAGCAGCGAGGTTTTGTTGTGCTCAAGTCGGAGAGAGTAATAATGATATTGGCGTCAGCAAATGTGATCCTTTCGTCGCCGTTGCAGTATGGAGCTGAGGACACAGGTGCCTCGGTCGTCAGTTATTGAGAATGGTATTCTCGTCGTCTGTTGCTGGTTGGCCTTGTTGTGTTGGGGCAGCCGATCGCGCGCGATCGGGGGCTTTGGCGTCGGTTTCTGGGACAAACGCGCTGGTTCGTCGGTCGTCGTCTGAAGGGCGGCTCAGGGAAAGCAGCTCGTCGCAGAGATGTGCAGCTTGATCGAGATATCAAAGTGCGTCGCAGGGCGTGTTGGCGATGGGCAAACACGTGGATTCAGTCTTCGTCTCGGTCGTCGTCGGTTGAGTTGAAGGGTTGAAAGGTTTTGGAATGGGGGGATTTTTTTTTCTCGCTCTAGTCAAGGGGAATGGGGATTTGCTGGCTTGCTCGCCCGCCCTGCTGGAATGGGACAGCGGGACGAGCTTTCTCTAGCTCTCTGGGGTCGCATCTACAGGGACAATGGCCAGACGGAAAAATCGCTGAGGAGTACCTAGCTTCTAGTGGGTTACCACTGTAATTGCTTTGCCACAGGCTGTGCTGGCCCAAGTAAAAGTAGTACTTATTGACAAGTACTGATCACTAAGGTATCTTAGTACCCGACTACTGCACCGCTCGGAGCTCCACGCAGAAGCTCGTTACCTTACACAGTCGAGCTGAGATCGCTCTTCAACTTTGCTCCAGGCTTGGCTTCCCACAGCGATAAGCACAACAGACAGAGATCTGCCATACCATGGACATATCGATACAAGGCTGGAACGCAACTGAGC
>JADBHU010000445.1:0-43684 GCA_017140155.1 Fusarium devonianum | reverse complement strand
GTTTGGTGGGGGAGGGGCGGAGGGGCTGGATCGTCATAGGTTCGCACCTGAATGGGCATTGACTCACTCAAAGGAGATAAGAAACTCCAAACCCGCACAGCAGGAGAACGCATTGGTAGGAGATTTAAGTATGGTATTTAAAAGCCGTTTTCAAGTTCACGTGGACTTTGGGAATATTGACATCGAAGCTTCAGCGGCTTGACGCGTCAACTATATCATTGCACACCTACCAAAACAGCATGGCCTGGCTGGCATAGCCTTTCGTCGTCGTCTTTGGGTGTTCAGCTAAGCTCTCTACATAACTAGAAATATTGGTGTTGGTTTATCAGTTGGTTGCGACAAGGGAAAGCATCTGTACTATGCTTAGCTCAATCTCTCCGACGAGATAAGTTTGATTATGCTAACGTCCTGTTGAACGTTTTTATTATTTTAAAACGAATCTATCAATTTAATACCACAAGTATATTCGTTCGAGCTGCCTTCAAGCTCAACATGCCCGTGTCATGAAGAACATGACGATGGACACCATGGCAAGAATGTACTCGGTCTCTATATTCAGCTACCCTGGACCAATGTATCTGGCTGTTTCGTTTTAATCCTATAGATCAGCTTAGCAGAACATCCTCTTTAAAAGCATCAATCTGATGATAACATGTTTGTTTTCAAGTCGCCGAGTGGAAACCATCGCCCAACAGAACAAATCTTCTTTCATGTTATGGACCCTTCTCCAACACTTGAGGCGTATGACCCATACGAGGTCCAGCGCTCATGCTGGCTGCTCAATTGTCAACTCGAAGTAATGCGGTCGATCGGTTTGCGCCAGACTGCCGCAACTGAACTTACAGTCCAGTACACGATATGAACAGGGCGAACCAACCTCATAATTAACACCGACCTCATATTTCATCTTCCGTAGTTAACTTTGAAGTAACGACCAAGAGATGGTATCGCAATGTCATGCGTAGGTTGCTCTCCGGTGCTAGCATAACTGTACAGCGCTACGCGAACGCCTCATTTAAAAGTTATGGTCGCGAAAGAGAGGCCCCCTATGATAACGATGCGGGAAAGTGGGGGTCGATAGCAAAGCGTTGATGAGCCTCGGAATGGACGAACGAAAGGCTTCCAAGACACTACATAAAATACTTACCCTAGATTCCTACTATCTTGTATGACATATTGAGTTAGTATGCAAAAGGCCGTCAATGCAACAGAGCCTGGCGTTTCTGCCCGTCTCAGAACGTGGGATTTCTCGTGAGGCCGGTGTACCCCATTATCGCCATCTCTCAAAGGTATGTCGTGATAGCTGGCAGACGTTGTAAGCGTTTGGGGTGGGGCCGGCAGCCCACTTAGTGCCAGATGGAGATGGCTCACGCTCACTGATTCTGGGTAGGGAGCCCGCTGAAGCCGTGCCCCAAACCCACCTTGCCCGGCGATCCGGGCGGTCTTGCTGGGGGGAAAAGCTTGGTCGAACAACGGCCCCTCGGCAGCCTTAGGCCACCCTGAGCCCTCGCACGCCATCGGCTGCTCGCCATGGGCAATTGGCAACATCGCAACTGGGGACAAAGACCTCGCAAGGTCCTCCCGACAGCCATTTTGCTGCGTAAACCAAGTCGCAATGGGCTGCCGAGTTTGTCGCGCGAGAAAGGTATGTTCCTCCTGGCGTTGCAGGCAAATCCGACTCCCAAGATGGTCTAACATAGTCCTCTCCGTTGTACTTGGTTTAGGTCAAATGCGACGGCCGACCCAACGGGTGTCGCAACTGCGAGCGCCTCCAGCTCGAATGCGTCGACGATGAGGGATCCAGATCTGGTCGTCGTTCCGTTCCCGTATCTCTGAGAAAGATCCGGACCTACCGATCCTGCACCAGCTGTCGCGTCTCCAAGACGAAATGCGACGGCGACCGCCCGAGATGTTCGCGATGTTGCGCCAGAAACCTCGAGTGCGAGTATGACGGCGGCTCGGCTCCTCGCTGGGCGCGCCACCTCAGCAAGCCGCCAGCCTCGACTTCGGCCGAGGAGGATATGACCTCTTCCTATGACGCCTCATCTATCACTGGAGAGAGCACTAGTTCGCCCAGCTTAATTCATTCTCGAGAGACTGAGGATACGACGTCGAAATCCCAGAGATCCCTTACTCGGGATACCAGTAACATCATCCCGCCGATTGACTTCTCCGATGACACGGAATTGTCCATCTACTCATGGTGAGCCTACAGCAATCCCGGCGGTAAGACTTAATCCTGACTTTACTTTCTAGGCTTGTGTCAGCGGAGCTTCCCTCTCGGAATAATATCCGTACCATGGTTGACCACTACTTCGCAAATATACACCCCCTACGATGCTTTGCTTTTGTGCATAGGCCATCCTTCACCAGACAACTCGATAGAGGATTTGAATCCGATGACGAGAAGGCATTGTTGCGTATTGTTTGTGCTCAAGGAGCCAAGTATGTTGTCTCTTGCCTAATATCCAATATTCGTTTACTGATGATCCAGGTTCTACGCCCTGGGCCTCTACGTAGAAGATGAAGACGCAAAGGCGCATTTGATTCGTGCTGCAGGTAACCGCTGGGCACAGGAAGCCGAGTTGCTGGTCCTGACGAATTTTGGCAAGATATCTGTTCAACGACTCATGGTAGGTCTCATTCATACCCACGAACACGGGCAAAATTTAATATGGTGTTGCCAGACATGCGTCTTGCTCTACGACTTCCACTTTCGCTTAGGCGAATACACACAAGCTCTTATGTTGAGCGGCCTTGCGGTCCGAATGGCTCATGCTCTGCAGCTCAATATTGAATTCTCGCCCGACATCCTCTGCGCCGAAGCCAACAGCTCTGCGCCACCTGCTGTTGAAAAAGAAAGCCGCCGAAGACTCATGTGGGCTTGCTATATCTTAGACGCCTGGACCGGCAGCGGTGTTGATCAGTTGACCTTGCTCCGTGAAGCCGATATCAAGATCCAGCTCCCGTGCAATGAACGTAATTTCAGGCTTCGAATTCCCTGTGTGACTGAAACTCTCGGCGTCGGGCATGTTTTGCAGTTTCTACCGCCTGCCATTGTTCCACGCAGGCCGGCTGCCAACATGGGCATTATGGCATACTACATCCGAATCGTCACCCTGTGGAAGCGGGTAGTCAGGTTTGTTTAAAACTTTGAGGCTTCTTGTGGAAATTACAAATAGCTGACTCTTGTCACAGATACGTCAAGCATTTGAACACGAGCCCGCCTCCTTGGCTTCCCGAGTCCGACTTTGCCGCTCTTGACGCTGACTTGCGATCGTGGGGCCGGCATCTACCTGAGTTTATCTCATATTCTACGGACACCATCTACGCCCGCCTCGAGTCGGACCAGCTTGGTTCTCTGGTTCTGCTTCATTGCACATATCATCACAATCTTCTAGATCTATACAGGATATCCATGCCAGATCTTTTCAAGCTGATTAAGCCCTTCTACTTCCCGCCCAATCAGCAAGAATTTCTGCAGTCTTTACAAGCCGACTGCTTTTACCATGCGCAGCAGATCGCTACCATCTTGTCTGAGGCTGTCCAACACGGAGAAAGATACCTGGCTGACAGTTTGCTCCCGTGCTTTGCTTACGACAGTAGCCGAGTGATGCTCTACTACATAGCAAGGTTGCTGGACCTCAGCAGACCTGATGCCGAAACTATTGTTGCAGATGCCATCAATGCCGTGGAAAGCAACAGCAAGATCCTGAGGACCATGGCAGCTCTTTTCCCTCTGGCTGATTCTCTGGTAGGTGAACCTCAGTTTACGTGATGTTGGGACTTGGCTTACGAGGCGAATAGGCTACCACTACGGAGAGATGGCTGGCAAAGATTCGCAAAAGCTTTGCACAAGATGAGCATATGAGTGATATGCCGCGACAAGATGATCAAAACCTGTAGGTTTCTAGAGATCGTTGTCGCCACAACCACTAATCTTGCGATTCTAGGTCACCGACACTCACGGAAAGCCCAACCCAAAGCAGCCCGGACGAAACCCTCGGAGCACTCGGATTGACTCGTCTGGCTCGTGGCGAGGTTCGAGACACCAAGCAAGTAGACCAGGAAGCCTGGAACAAGGCAGCGGGAAGCGCCAGTTCACCCCTTAGCGAAGCCGGATCTTCAGGCGACTCGGGTGCTGCTTCAAGTCGTCGACTGCCCGGCGCAGCCGAGGAGACGCCATCGCGATCGAAACTCCAACACGAACAGCCGGTGGTCTTGCGAACGCCGCCTGGCACGGTGACTTCTTACATGGACAACCAGGCTGTTGATTTGAGCGACCTGCAAAACTACCTGTCCTGGGATATGTACGGCATCATGGAGATGAGCGAAGCAGGCTTGAAGGCCGGCATAGAAGACAACGGCATGCCATCTTGGTCAGGGGCGACGTGATCCAATAATCCATATTTGGAACCCATACTCAATCACGCACAAAAGTGAATTATTCTGACTTATCTTTCGAACGATAAAGGAACGCGAGTTCGAAATTTGGAGGAATCGGCAACCCCGCTCTGGGGACCTCCGGGTCGTCGGCTCGGGCCATCGCCCAATGAATAGGTTCCGCAATCTGCAACAGGTATCACGCAATTCAACAACTCGGTGACTGATCGCCCCGAGAATGCGTTTCAAAACCCGCGCTATTCCAGACTTAATAAGCCTTCCTCTCCAAGACTCATGTCTCGAAATAACAAAGATCGATTGCGATGGCTTCCCCAAAGAATATCCTGCTCTTGATCGCCGATGATCTCGGGCGCGACTTGCTGAGCTGCTATGGATCCAGTTCGTCTCAGACCCCTCATCTGGATGCATTCGCAGCGTCTGGCTCGCGGTTTGATATGGCATTTGCGAGTACAGCCTCATGCAGTGGAAGCCGGACCACCATCTACACGGGCCTTCACACCCATGAGAACGGGAGCTACGGGTTGGTGGACCAGCGCAGTGGGTTCGGAACGTTCGACAATGTCGAGACTGCCCCCGAGGTCTTTAATAAGATTGGATATAAAACAGGAATCTTGGGCAAGGTTCATGTTGGACCAGCATCGAAGTATCCCTGGCAGACATGGCAAGAGGACGAGTCGCGAGATACTGCCAAGATTGCCGACAAGGCCGAAGCATTTTTCGAGGAGGCCAAAAGCGACAACGAACCCTTTTTCCTAACAATAGGATACGTCGATCCCCATCGGGTACTAGCTACTCGCGCTGGATTCGGAAACGTGGATGGCAACTACGATGCTCGGCTGAGAGACCGCATCTTCACGCCAGATGAAGTCGAGATACCCCCATTCCTGCAGGATCTTCCGGAAGTACGACAGGAACTCGTCGAGTATTACCGGTCGATTAATCGCCTTGATCAAGGAATTGGCCTTGTGCTCCAGTCTTTGGAGCGCTCCGGACTTGCCGATGGCACCCTGGTACTATTTCTTAGTGACAATGGGCCGCCCTTTGTCAACTCAAAGACGACCCTTTACGATGCTGGCGTGCGTTTGCCGTTTCTGCTCCGGGTTCCTGGAAAGGATACTGGCGTTACCAACCCCAATATGGTGTCTTACATCGACATTCTGCCAACCTTTCTTGACTGGGCCGGTCATACAGACCTTCAGCCCCCCGAAGGGTGTGTGAGACCCCGGCGTGGAAGATCATTCTTACCAATCGCCGACTCCAAGACAGCCAAAAGCGGCTGGGGCCATGTCTTTGGGTCGCACACCTTTCACGAGATAACCAACTTCTGGCCAACACGCTACATGCGGACGCAGCGGTACAAGTACCATCGCAATGTGTGCTGGAAACTTGATTTCCCTTTTGCGATGGATCTGTATGCGTCGCTGTCGTTCGAGGGAATGCGCAATTCAGGTACTGCAACGACGCCTGCTAAGATTGGCAAACGGGCTTTGAAGAGCTACATCTGCAGGCCACCCGAGGAGCTGTACGATATGGAGGAAGACCCGGACGAGATCCACAATCTGGCAGAGAAGCCCGAGCACCAGGACACGTTGCGCGATATGCGGGCGGCACTTGAAGCGTGGCAGAGGGAAACGAAAGATTTGTGGCTATGGAGGGATGGGATGGCGGTGCAGGTGTTTCGGGAGTTTGACTATGAGAGGGAGGGATTAAAGATCCCCGACCGGTTCGACTTTGATCCCGATGCACCGGGTACAAAGGACGTGCCTCACTACAAGGTCCGAGAAGGTGAGCCATGACGATGATGGTTTAATAGTATCATTAAGAGCCAATATGACCCAGCTTGTCTCTTGACAATAGCACCCCACGTATGCGTACTCTGACGACGCTGTTGACTTGTGGCTGTGGCACCATGGATACCGTTTGTCGTGTTGCATTGTTTACACCGATGTCCCTCGTGAACGGGCGTGAGGCGGGGGAACCGACATGCCGGTCGATGCTGCAGCTGCAGCTGCAGTTACAGTGTGATCACCAATCGAAAGCCGAGAAGCCTTTGTTTACAACCGAACTCGAAGAAGCACTGGACATGGATACCCGGTGGTTGCTTGCCTTAGTTGGTGGTGCTATAAACTTTCTGCCGTGGGCGCGGCGGGGGAGAAAAACAAGCTCTGCTTGCGGCTGGCTATGCGCCCGTGATGCAAACACATCCGCTTTGTTTTTATGTCTGCTTCCGGGGACACTATTCGCTCGATATCCAGTGCCGGGTTTCGTTCGCTTCTGCATATGCAAGCCAGAACGACGCAAGGAGCGAGAACGCTAGTCTAGGCCCTGGCGTGCTGCGGGTTCGCGGCCGTGTCTGTGACCAGTCAAGGAATACATGGGCTCAAACGGCAGATCGTGATGCAGCATTACCACGGAGCTTGAAAGCTAGCGCTCCTCAACCATGATCGTTCGATCGTAGACACAAAAACTCGTACAAGATCCTCTCAGGACTCGCAAGGTCCTTGTTCACTGGAAATGGACGGACCATTGGTTGCAGCTGGGAAGTGGGCAGGATTCAAGGATCCATGGCCTTTGTCGCATGCACCAAGCCAATGGCTGCGCGCATTGGCCAGTGACCTCTCGCAGCTGCAGGCGGGTCGAAGAAACGTGGTACACCTGATCAATGTAGGAGTGGAGGAGATTGTATTCTACGCCCGAAGTCATGGGGAAAGCACTTGGATGAGGGCCTCATAGATTCGTGGCACAGCCAATTCATTTTAGGTTCGATTTCTTGCAAGAAGTCCATGGTGATCGAAATGCTGGAACCTCACCGTGAATCAAGGTCCTTCCGCTTGCACGGGCAAACTTTCCAGTGGACTTGTAGTGGAAACCCCCCCCCCCCCCTGTCGTCAGCGTGCGACAGCGGGGTAGCAACGCTGAAACATGATCCGCCAGGAATAGCCCGCCAATGGCCGCAAGCCTTGCCCCGAAGCCGTTGCTATGGTAACTTGCACAACCGTCGTCCCACTGCGCCTAACCTTCTCTGCCTGTTGAATACTTTGTTGGTATGCCCTCACTCATTCTCCCACTTCGACGCAACTTTGTCTCAGCCATTCTCGTCTCTCTTTCAACTCCAATCCTTCCTTCAGAAATCCGCATCTGCGGTGCATGGGACTTGATCACTCTAGCTCCGCATTGCGCAAAGGATGCTCTTCTCCCCTCGACGACTTCGTAACTGCTCGATGACCAGCTGCGAGAGAAAGTAAACAACCCTACCAGAGACGCGACCGCATCAAAATCGATTTAACGACACACACTACACGGCAGTTTCACTCCTATTCTATACCCTTCTATAACTCTCACGCCTCTCATCGACCGGCCTTTTCCTTTCCGTCGCCGCCATCTACCTGTTGGATCACGCTCCTTTAATTCACGACCACATACCTCCCCCCGATTACGATGGTAGACACCAGCTACCTGGCCCAGCAGGTCAACAACAGTATTGGCCAGCTGCATGGCCTCTTCGACGAGATCGGAGTCCCTGACCATGAACGCGAAGCTCGCGAATCAGAGGCATGTTTATCTGGCTCCTGATCAGAGTTAATTAACCTGCTAACCTGGTTGTAGCTGTTCTCAGCACTATCCGAGGCACTCAACAGCCAAGTGCGACTCGTCACCTCTGAAAAGAAAGAGATGGTTGACGAGGCAAAGAAGATCATCACCGTCATCCGTCAGATGGAGGCTTCTCTTGACGACTCAAAACGTCGCCGGGACTACGAGGAGGACGACCAGCTGACAATCACATATCCTTTGATGCGATGTCTGCAAATGCTCAAGGAGAAGCACACACAAATTAGTCGTCTTCACAAGGAGCGGTACGAGCAAGTTAAAAGTGCGTTCACATTGCCAGAATCTGCCCCAACCAAAAACCCACTAACATCTTTATAGAACTCGTCCAGGCCCTCGAGTCTTACTCCTCTCACCTTGAACCTACCTTTGTCCAGATCGCACTTCCACCTACAGACCCGGATCAATCCGTTCCCCCAAACTTCGATCTTTCACCATCTTACGTCGATAAGCTGGACAGTGAGTTTACGCGAGTATATGAGGAGTATTCTCGTCGCATAGCCACAGTTCAAGCTCTTGGCGACCAGACCATTGGCCTTTGGGCGGAGCTTGGTATCCCTCAGGCGCAACAGGACGGCGCCATCGTCAAGTACTACCGCGACGCCCCCGAGCAGCTCGGCCTCCACGAGGAGGACATCAACCGACTCCGCTCGAAGCGCGACAGGCTCTCTGAGGAGAAGAAGAACAGGGAGAGAAAGCTCAAAGAGCTCAGGGATGCCGTTGAAGCGCTCTGGATCAAGCTCGGTGTCGACGACAGCGAGACCAAGCCCTTCCTCAACTCGAATCGCGGCTGCGGTGTGAGACAAATCAATGAGTTTGAGCACGAGCTTGCACGATTGAACGAACTCAAGCGCCAAAATCTTCACCTCTTCGTCGAGGACGCCCGCATCAAGCTTCAGGAGCTCTGGGACGCACTCTACTTCTGCGAGGACGAGATGCTCGAATTTACGCCAGCCTTTTCCGATGTTTATAGTGACGCTCTTCTGGAGGCACACGAACGTGAGGTTGCCCGCCTTGAAGCTCTCAAGGAGCAACGCGCACCCACATTGGCCATGGTCGACAGACACAAGAGTCTGATCAAAGAGCAACATGACCTCGCGACTTCAAGCCAAGATGCGTCGCGGCTGATGGCACGAGGCCAAAAGGGTGAGAAGAGAGACCCTGGAAAGCTGCTTCGCGAAGAGAAGATGCGCAAGCGCATTGCCAAAGAACTGCCCAAGGTCACGGCTGAGCTGCGCAAGGTATTGGCCAGATGGGAGGATGAGTATGGTCGCCCATTCCTCGTGTTTGGAGAAAGGTATCTAGATGACCTGGAAGCTGCGGATGGATCCAGGAAGAATGTGCCAGCTGCCCGTTCCAAGACGCCCGCTGGACATCCTCCCTCTTCCATCAAAGCACCCAAGTCGGCCCCCAGCCGATCTGCTCCCAGGTCTGTTCCTCCTCGATCCATGACCAAGACACCCACGGCCAACGGTCCCACGAGCAAACGGCCTCAGCCGCAAACCGCATTATCCAACACAAATACCAGCCCTTCACGCAGCCCCTCCCGAATCCCTGCGCGAGTCCCCCTCTCCAACCTCAAGCATGGCAGCAACTCACCAGAGCGACCTCGACCTGAATCGCGAGCTGACTCTTTCCGACAAGGTCCTCCACTTATGAGGGCCCCTCCTCCAAAGATGCGTGACCTCATGGCGGTACCCGAGTTCAACGCTCCTGCAAACCCCTACAAGGGGGCTGGGCTGGGGGCAAGTATCGTTCGACACATTGAGCCTGAAGATGTGTATGACGATCGCCCGCGAACAGCGAGGTCTAACTCGGGCAACTCTCAGTATAGTCACCCCAGCTACAGCGAGGAGAGCTACGATGATCCATACGCCACTATCCGGTCACATAGCTATCGACAACCGCTTCAGCCACCACGACAAATATCTGGCAACTCGATGACCTCAACAAACATCTCTGGATCTGAGAACTGGGAGACATATGACGATAACAGCGAACCAGAGCAGGATGCGTCAGATGCCTACTATGCCAAACTGAGGGCAGCACGTAGCAAAAGATTTGAGCCTGAGCAGGGCCATCGGCCAACGAGCAGCCAGTCCAAGCGCATCCGAGGAATCCCCCCAGCTGCATCGTACGGCGGGCCAGTGATGATTGATCAGGATGGCAACCGCATCATCTCGGGTAGCGAGTGGACAGACGAAGACGCCTACTGAGTGCCACGTAGGGATTGTGTCCACTGCCCACAACCGGATTCTTGAACGAATGATGCTAAAGAACGACCTTGCCATTTCGGCTGATGATGGATTCACGCAAGCTTCTCATGATGATGCAGGCATCTCGCGATGAACTTGGGCGAGCTGACAAAAGACGACCATTAGGACCAGACCCGTCTTTGCGACGCTGACGCATAGAAAGACTCGGCCTGCATCCACGAGTACTGGATATCTCGTCAGCTCTCCTTTGGACAACTTTGCCCAATATTATCCTGGTCTCGACTTCTATTCTTATTCTCTTCTGGCTGATTGTCTGTTAGATTTTGTCAGGCCTTACACCAGATTCTGTAATTTTTCTGTTATTCTTTGCTTGAGACGAGCTCACCTCGCAGCCTTGCCCTCCCAGTCAAGGGACGAGGCTTATGGGCTTGAGCGGGTGCTTGTCTGCCCTCCATAAATAAGGGATGCGCACCGGAGGAGATGAGAGGCTGGGAGCACAGTCAGGAAAGGAACGGGCTGCAGGCGTTTTTGGATGATTGGCGTTTTGATGTATATATGGAGTCAGTAGAGCTGCCGCTCTTTGGCTAGTTTCATCAACGATGCCATTTCCCTTTGATCTATCCGATCAACTGCAGGTACACAAGTCTCTCGCGCCTGGTGATGGTCACTGTATGAGTTTGAAGGAGTTGAAGCGTAATAGGCGCCGAGTAACCGTTAAACACTTGCCCGTTTAGGTAACCCAGGTCGCTGCCAATGTTACTCGGATAGAAGCCCCGCAGTGCGAACAAGGCTTCGCGTTCCTTGAAAAAGCATCATGGCCCTGAGCATCTTACGACTATTGTCTGAAGGTCAGAAGAGTAGTTACGTCATGATTCTATTCACCAAGGGCTCAGACTTCCATTGTACATTTGTAAACATCAACTAGGCTAGTCTCTAGGCTTAGCACGGCAACCCTCCTCTACCTTTGAACCACGCGCCTCCACTTTTCTGGACCACTCTCGCACAACTATCTCAAGGCTATGAACACCAGCAAATGGACTTTCAGGGCCGAACCTGGCATCTTTGTTGAGCTCGCCGATATCGCGGATAACTACCCGGGAGGCAAAGTCCTCACGCAGCCCAGCTTGGGCCTCATACCAGGCCAGAAGTACCCGTCTGACGACCTGAATGCCGCTGACCAGCGCGATTGGGTCCGATTCGCGACCTATGTGAGGTGGCTCAATAAGACGACTTCGGAAAACGTCTCGTATAAAGTGTTGTATCTGACGCGCCACGGGCTTGGGGTGCATAACCAGGTTCATGCCGAAGTTGGCACTGATGCTTGGAATGTGAGTAGAATCAGCCATCAGTCAACTTGCTCCGTTCACAGGCTGATAGGGTGTAATAGAGCAAGATATCATTTCAGAATGGAGATGGCAACGTGACGTGGTTCGATGCGTTTCTCACCGACGTGGGCGTGCAACAAGCCCGCGATCTCAACAGATTCTGGACCAAACTCATCGACGTCGAGGGCGCGCCGATCCCCGAAGTTCTCTACACCAGCCCTCTCGCTCGATGCCTGCAGACAACGTCTCTCATCTTTCCTTCTCTCATGGCCTCTCACTCCGCTCCGTTCCGGCCTGTCGTGAAGGAACTTTTACGAGAGCGCATCACGATGCATACGTGCGATTTTCGACGCACAAGGTCCTGGATCGCCGAGAACTATCCCGGCTACGAGATTGAAGAGGGCTTCACTGAAGAGGATGGGTTCGGAAAGGATGGGCGGCCCGAGACGGACGAGGAGCATGTCTTGCGCAAGCATAAGGCGCTGGAGGATATCTTTGAAAATTCGAGGAACACCGAATTCGCGGCGTTGACGGTGCACTCATACGCGATTCGGGCTATTCAAGAGGCTGTTGGGGGAGGAGTTTGTCGGACGAGAGAGGGCACGAGTATAGCAATGCTAGTGAGGGGGGAGCGGACGGGAGGCGTGGACGGTAGTCTTGACGGAGAGCCAGCAAGCTGAGGTGCGAGCTTGGGTCTGCGTTCGGTCTCTGACAAGTCTTTCTAGATACCCTTTGCATTACTTTGCATTACCACTGAAGAACTGTCGGAGGAGAAAGCCTGGGTGAGTAACTTGCTCTATATCAACTCACCACTTCCCTGACCAGTGAGATGTTGTGTCTTGAGAAGGACGCTCAATGTGAGAAAGTCTTGCGGGTGCGGTGCTGAGAAATAGAAGCGAAGCCAAGACCAGTCAAGGGTCCATCAAGATGGTCGTTAAAACCGGGGAGGGGCTCTGTAAAACCATGGCTTCTTGTGTGGGTGCAATTACGGCTCATACAGGGCAGACTAGACGCCAGGCCTGTCATCGAGAAATCACAATAGGCTGCATTTGGAATGAAAAGACACAGCGTTGGGATTGCCACATGGCAAGCTGATGGTGTGCGGCCAATGCTCGAGGGCCAATGCGTTTGAAGTTGAGGCCCTCACAGTCTACTAGGTATCTCGTGGAATGAGACGTGCGAGAGGGTTGCAGCGCAGGAGACAGGTGGCACCTGGAAGGCTGGCGCTCCTAGAGCGACGGTTGGAAAAAGGCGTCTGTATGACTGGAATAGGCCCAACGACGACTCTGGCTTGCAAGATGATGCCACGGTGACTCGCAGCCGCCAGAGTGAGCCGCCAGAGGTGGCAGAAGGCTGCAATTTTAGCTACCTTACTTAGTGAACCTTGTCTTCTGCACCGTTTACTTGCAAGAACGTCCCCCGAGCGTGGCAAGAATGGCATGACCCCCGAAAAAAGCATGGAGTGATGAGGGCGAAGAGCGGGTGGGATAAACGTTGTGGCCTCGACCAAGCCATCGAATGCGAGGTTGTTTGATGAACGAGAATGCGATTCTGCTCAAAGGGGGAATAGCCGAAATAGCTCAAACACAGCCACTCGAGGTCGACAATATCTACATACTATTACCTACCATGGTCATGTAAGTATGTGCAGGTCTCGACCATGCTGAGAAGTAGCAGGTTCCGGTGAGTCTCTGCTGGCCCCGGCGATGCGGCTACTGCAGAAAACCCCCCGAAGCGGGGCCATCTTGGGAGATCGGATCTGAGCGATCAAACCCCCTGTAAGCATCCTTGTCCCTCGTTCATATCGAAGCGTGCGACAGGTCGGTAACTTGGGAGGCCGGTATTCTTATTACAGGTTTACGACTAACTTACTAACCAACCAGTCTAGCATGTAAACGACTCTAGAGCCATGGGGCCATGTGTCGGGACCTGCATCTGTCTGCCTGTCTGCCTAGCGCAGGGCGGCCTTCAGCTGAATCGAGTCGACGCCAAACGGGGGATTAATTAAGCTTCCTTCATCTTACTCACCGCGTCGAGTCAATCAACGGCGGACTCTTTGTGCCGACCCAGGATTAGCAAAAGTCTCTCGCCTCCCGTGACTGTTGTTTTCTGTCCCGGTCCACAGGCAAAAGTCAGGGTCGAAAGCGAGACGCCACAACTGGGTTTGGCGCAAGGGGCAGGAGAAGTTGTAAGAGATCTTCATCCTCCAATGTCACAGCTGCATACTCGGGGTCAGCAAGTGACGCTTTTCAGCATCATGTGAAAATGCGAGAATTGCCTTCAGCAAACGCTGATACCGCTCGGTTGCAGATTCTCCCACTTCACGCAGCATCGACATCCGCAGTGGCTTCTATTCTAACTAAGCCGGTTGCCCACGAGCTATGCCATCTTTAACCCCGTGGAGCACCCACCACCCACCGACGGCAGATCCGCTGCAAGTCGAGACCTTTCGCTTGGTCGCTTGGCACTTGGCGCTTGACTTCAACATCGAACTTGGGTCTGACTTGACTTCCCTTCCCGTGCCGTATCTCCAGCGCCCAATCAGTCGAGCGAGATTGCCAACTGATTGGATTTGCCCAAGGCCTCATTTCCTTGCTCTCGGCCGCTGCGGGTCATCCATCGCCAAATCCACTCCAGAGCCCCCCTTGGACCGAGGGTAGCATGCCCATGGGGGGCTCTGGCTAGAGCATGAAGCAGCATGGCACGGCCAAATGTTTCAAGGTTCGGCGCTGTACTTGGTTTGCTGGATGAGATGGTTTGGGGTGCCTGCTGCCCGCAAGTTGCGGGCTGTATGCTCACTTACTTCGCCAGTTTTGACAACGCTGATGCTTCATGAGATCACCACCTTCAGTTCCGGGCACACAACTGTCAATTCCGGCTCTTTCACCTCAATACTTGACGGAAAACCGGTGGCACGGAATGGTGATGGACCGGGAAACGGGGGCGTAAAGCGTTAACGCCTCGACGCCTCAACGCCTCGACGTCTCAACGCTTCCCGACCAATTTCGACGACGGGTCCACAGTCCCAGCGAAGGAAACGCCTTATTCCGTTCTTTGCGTTCTAAAGCATTAATTAGTTTAGAACACCAGCTGAACACTCAGAAGAGGGCCTAGGAGGGCCGTAGCTGGTGCTTTGGCGTGTCGAAGCTCCCCCGTACGCAAAAGGTCCAGGCGCATGGCGCCCGTGTCAACATGGTGCAGGGCCCTCTTAGACGCCCATGCTCGTTTCGTTTCGAGACTATCCTTTCTCATCGTGGGCCCCAATGCTGCTAAAAATGCACTGGCTAGATCTGTTCAGAGACTTAGGGGCCTGGAACTACCTTGCCGAAGGTTCTCGGTGTAAAGCCATAACAGACTGAGCGCTCTGAGAACCCGGTGGGCTTCCCCCTCATATCTATATATACCCGGCCTCGACGCCTTCAAGACCGTTTCGTGTGATCATTCTGGCCAGCCGACCTTCGACTTCTCCAGGGCTTATCACTCCCATTTCCATTCTTTATCTCGGTCAACTACCTTCACCCCAGTCTCTCTTTCAACTTGATCCTTTACTGCATTCCCTTCACTCGTTTCCCACTCGTCTCTCTTTATAACATCACCCTGCTGTCACTATGAGATTCTCAGCGCTCTTGGTAGCCGCTCTTGCGGCTGCCCCTATTCCGGGGGTCACAGCTCACCCTGGCCTGAGAGACACTATACGTGAGATTGAGCGCCTTATTGGCCTTGCACCTCATCGCGGTGGCATTTGGAATGGCAACGGAAATGGCAACGGAAACGGCAACGGAAATGGCAACGGCAACGGCAACGGCAACGACAATGGCTTCCACTCGAATCAACTCCTCGGTGACCTCCGTACAATCAGTGACAGGTCGCTCACTCGTGTCGGAAGCGATATCAAGAAGCTCCTCCAAGGCGGCGGCAACCCAGAAAGCCGCGAGCGCTATTTTGGCGTTCCTCCCAGGGACTCTCTTCGCTGCAAGAGGGATACGTGCTGCATCTGGCAGTACATCTCGAACGAGCTTGAGACCCTCTTCCGTGGCGAATCTGGACGTTGCAGCAAGTGGGCGCGCTTCGCCGTCCGAATGGGCTTCCACGATGCCGGGTCCTGGGCCCTGTCTAAGGAGTCAGAGGGAGGCGGCGCTGACGGCTCCATCATCCTCGCCGGGGAGCTGACGCGCGAGGAGAATAACGGTCTTCAAGATATGGGCGTCATGTATCAGCAAGTCTACGACAAGTACCACACCGAGCTCGGCTTCGACGCGGTCACTATGGCAGATCTCATCCAGATGGGCGCCAACATTGCCGCTGTCGTGTGCCCCCTGGGCCCTCGTGTTCGCTCTTACGTCGGCCGCAAGGACAGCAGCCAGCCCGCCCCGGGTGACCTGCTGCCCAGCGTCTTCTCCGATGCTGAGACTCTCATCAACCTCTTCAAGGACAAGACCATTGGACCCGAGGACCTCGTGGCCCTGATTGGCGCCCATACCACCTCTCAGCAGAACCACGTCGACGAGAACCGCGCTCTCGACCCTCAGGACAGCACTCCTGGTGTGTGGGACGTTCTCTTCTACAAAGAAACCCTCGGCACAGTGAACACTCCCGAGCGTGTCTTCAAGTTTCCTAGCGATATTGCTCTTGCCCAGCACCCTCTCACCAGGGGTGAGTTTCAGGAGTTTGCTAGTAGCGGAGGTCAGCGCCACTGGAACGAGGTATGCATTTCTATCTACCCACCCAAGCCGTGTGGACTATACTGACCCTTTTTCGAAGGACTATGCCCGCGCATACATACGTCTCAGCCTCCTGGGCGTCAACAACATCAACGACCTGACTGAATGCACAAAGATTCTGCCGCAGCCCATCGAGGAGTTCCGTCACCGAGACAAGGGCCGCTTGAACAAGTGGCTCCAGAGCAACGACAAGTCGCGCAAGTCCAAGCAGATTTCCAAGGAGATTGAGGCTGGTGGCGTGATCACAACGCCCGAGAACGAGATCCCTTCGTGGCGTAACCCTTGGACTAGATGAGATGAATGAGATTGATTTATAGCTGTTTACGGTACGGCTTTGTAGCCCTTGTCTTGTATGATGGGTTTTTATTTGTCGCAAAGGTCTCACGAGATCAGGACTTGGCGTTTAGGAAGGGAACACTACGACTGGATAGATCCAGGATAGCTTTTGGACATGGGGTATCACACTGTGGACATGCCGCTATAAAAAGGCCTAAGAACATAATAATACTCCCCAGACTTGGAATGAAATCAAAGGCACTTGAGAAGCTTAGAATCTTTCTTTAAAAATTCTCTACCAGCCTTAACGCCTGGTTCTTACAAGACAGCCCTGGAACATGCGAGGAAGTACTCCCTATGCATGGTTTCTAGTGAAGCCCTGCTGTAGCTGTTACAACATTTCCGCGATTTCAGGATATCCAAGAGAACTCCCAACATCCCACATTCTTTACAAGCAGTAAGAGAAACGTCCATAATTACGTTGCTGTCAGTACCCTAGACACCATTTCATTGCATGTATCACATCGCTGAATCATACTCTATGCAGCTTCACCTGAACCCTTCTGCTCCTTCTTGTCAATTCTGGTATCTAACGCTGCGCCTTCAGCCCAGAGTTTCTCAAGCTTGACCAGCGTCAGGCCCCTGCAAGAACCCGCAGCCCTGTAGCCCTATAGGATTCAAGAGACGGTGCCTTTTGCCCACCGAGAAATTCGACATTGCAGGCCCTGGCGTGAGATTCCAGCTTTGACTCCATCGCCAACTACAGCCCTTGTCGCACTAGCGGCATAGTCTAAGCGCTGACTCCAGATTGCCGAATGGGGAAGACTACTGCGCTGGGAGGATCATTGACAGGGGTGTGATGGACTTCAGATCCCTGGACTCTCTCGCCATCAAGGGTTTTGTATTTCAGGCAGTCTCAAAGCGGTGCCATCTTGCGCCTCGTCTGTCTGTCACTCTCTTTTAAGCGGGCTGTTGCCCAAGGCGAAAGCTTAGCCAGGACAAGAATGAGAACCGAGGATTCTTTCACAGTAACTACATTGCCTTGGACGGTGGCATCAGGCCTGTAGATACAGTAGCAGCATAGGTCAAGTGCCTTCCATGACCAGTCCTTCAATCAGACACGCCTTCCGAGCCTTTGCTGCCATCTTGTTTCCCCACTTTCACTTGGTGTTTGAGCACTTGCTTTGATCCGTTTCCCTAGTGCTCGCAGAAATTCCATTCGACCTGCTTGAGTTCGCTGTTCGTTTGGTCCTGTAGAACCGTCCGCTCTGCCATGAGTTCCTCTCTGATCTTTTGAGCTTCGGCCAGGCCGATGGGAAAGTCCAAGCTGCCAAGAACCATGTGCGTCACCTCTGGCGGCAGCTTGCCTAGGCGATCACCGGGCATGATGTTCGGGGCCCACCAATGTCGCTGCTGGGGTGGCACATTTGCCGTTGAAATCACAGGTATAGCTGGGTCGACGAGGAACAGCGCCAGGATCTTGCGATGACCCGGGCGTGTCTTGTCTGCCAGCTCAAATGGGCTGACATGGTGTTGGTAGACGTTTGGAAAGAAGAGCATTCGGTCCTGGCGCGTCAGGACGCTCCCAATGTCCTGCAGTGTATCGCCTTGAGAATCGATGGCGAATGTCCGCATGATGGACTCGTGGTCACCCTGCTCATAGTTGAGCTCAAGGCTATGGTCCTCTGCGTTGGCTTGAGTGCGAAAGTCGAGATGGCAGTCAGTGATGTTGTCACAGTCGTAGTAGTAGAGCGCGGTTGAGCAGATGTGCTCATTCAGCTGGCCTTCGATGTGCCACGAGCCGCCGTCATATGTTGGCTTCTCGGGAGTGAGATGAATGTTGGCAAGCTTGACGATGACTTGAACACGAGAAGCGTTATTGAAGTACCCAGAGGAATTCACATCGCTTGTGTCGAGCTGAAAGGGGTCATCCGTCTTGAGAACTGGGGCAAGCACGGGGTGCGTCGGATAGAACCACTCCTTGTCGAGCTTCTCGCGATCCGAGCCTTCATAGTCATCCTCGTCCAGTTCGTCTTCCGGACGGGGCGCCTCGCCTTCTTTCACTGGACGATTCTGTGCGATGCAGCCGTAGTCACCGCGATCACAGATCTCTGGCACCTCGCAAGTGTTACCTACTGTCTCAACAGTCTCGAAGCGGCCGACTTGGAATTCGGTGTGCCATCGATAGATGATATCCCAAGCGGGTAGCGACTTTCCGATGAATTGTTCTATAATGGGGTAGAGAGTCGCGTGTTGCTTGGGATGCAGGTTGTTGATGTAACTATCAATACGAGGACGCTCGCCAGTCAGGTCGACGTCGCAGGGCAGCCATTGGAAACGAGATGAGAGAGTTTTGGCATCGCCGTATGATCTAGTCATGAGAGACCTCTTGAGGTCCTTGGGAACCTCTGGAATCACAGTGCCCACGCCGCAATGCTCAAGGCAAGTGTTGACGTTGATGCGCCTGTCTGGAAGGATGCGAGAGCGTCCGTAAACGAGAGGCCAAAGCGAGGGATGGACAATGTCAAGAACCTTGCCGTCGCTGCCGGGGTGCCAGTCCTTTTGCGCATCAGGGACGTTTTCGAGGGGGGCGACAGCGGTTTTGAGGGCCTCTCGAAGCTCCTCGGGGACGAGTTTGTCAGACTTGATGGCGCATGAGCCATAGTCCATGACGGGAATCAGACCAGTCTCTTCATAGATTTTGCTTTTCTTGCTCAACTCTTTGATGCACTTTTAGCCCGTTGTCAGTAACTGGCTAGATGAACGGAGATGTGACTTTTAGACTCTGAGGGTTGAGAAATATCACAGCCTGCACTTACTGCTTCGGCCATCTCTTGGGTGAATACAGCATGCTCCCGGTACTGTGACCAGGGCATCTCAACAGCTTCCTTGACCCATTTATTGGCGATTTCAGGGTCATTGACCTTGCGCCACCACTCGGGCTTATTGGTGATGTCCTCGATAAGCTTGAGCATACAAACCTCTCGGATAGTGAGTGTGGCAGCCTCCCAAGTCGTGTATTCGTCGGAAATAAGGGTTGGAAATGAACCTGACGGGTGGTGGTTCAGAGGCAAGCCGTAGCCCGGGAGGGCAAGGTTCCCGTGGTCGGCCATGGTTAAGGTGATGGAAGAGTCGGGCAAGATCTGTTCGGTAGAGATTGAAACGCCTTGAGAGACCGGCGTAAGAGGGGTTTACATCTCAACACCAGAGGCTGTTGGTCAGGGATAACATCATGTTGAGTGCTGTATTTGACTGGACGCCAACAAGGCATCAATCAGCCCCGTCACGTTTCAATTCTAGCCTCAGCTGAAAGGCTCGAGGCCCACTTTGAGGATGCCGGAGATTGCCATTTGTAGGTGACCGACGGAACCAACACAATTCTGAACCAACACGGCTGAAGCCAACAAGGCAGCAGCGGCACTTGTATCCGTAGATTAAAGTAAGATTAAGGTACGTGTATCAATGCACGCCGCGGACACACAAGGCACAACGCACGCGGCATTCCGGGCATCGATCGACACGTGCGGAGCACGAGGTCACGTTACCATTCTACCTTACTTCTTCCTCGGTAGCTTAAGTGCTTCAGGTAAATAATATAAAAGTGCGGAGAGTTGACCGAGAACGGGGGCCGGAGAATAAAGATGGGTCAAGTCAAAGTCAGTTTGGGTTATTGCTCGTTGTGGTAAATTCAGTGAGAGCCTGCTGGGAGTCTCTTGTTCGGGACTCACACCCGATAATATCCAGCACCGAGCCTCATCTCAACCCTATTCCCTCGCTGAAACTTGGAAACGATGCTAGAGTACGTGCTGCATTGGAGCGTGGCATCCAACAAAGGGCTCTCATCTCTACAGAGGCGATGTCCCGAAACCCTGGGAATCCCTTGTACGTAGCAGCATGGGACTGGATATTTAAACCGAGGTCTCCTCCTCGCGACGCCGTGACCCAGACCCCAGCGAATCACATTCACGAACCTGCCGAGGCACGTCGGCTTTCGGCCAGTGACGTTAGCCTTCACCTGCGGCCTCGGCCACTTCTGCGATCTTTTTTATCGCATCCCACGGCTGCTGATTGATAGCCCGCGTGTACCGCACTAATAATAATAGTAGATCCTGCCGGCCAGTTCAAGAACGACGCAGATCCGTCCTTGAATTATTAGTCTACATACAACCTCGAAAAGGTGCTGCTCTGTCTATTTTCCCCCCAGTGCATGAGGCCCTTCTTCTCTTGACCGTTCTTCGATGCTCATCGCGAGCTCTTTTCTTCCCCGCCGCACGCCGCCATGACCGAAACCGCCGTCGAGGCCCCCGCCACGGCCTTCGCCGTCGAGTCTCCCGCCGAGACCAGCGCCCTAGAATCCCCCGCTGATGCCATCGCCATCCCCTCAGCGGAGCCTATTGTCGCCGGTGCCCCTCCGGCGACCGAAGCCAGCAAGAAGAGCACCAAGCTCGCCAGCTCAGATCCCGTCGCAGGCCTCGCAAAGACGCCCTCGGGCATCGACGGCTTCATCCTCCACCTCCACCGCTGCATTCTCACCAGCGGCGGCACAGACACTGTCCTCCTCTTCACAACCTACCATGCCCGCCTGATCGGTGCCATCCTAGACATCCTCGGCCGCACAGGCCTCCGTTACTCCGCCCGGAAGCTGGTGCAACTGGCGTTCAAGCTACCGCCTTCGACCACCGTCGAGCTGTCTACCGCGTCAGCGTCTCCGCTGGCCGCGCTTGCGCTCAGCCTCTCGAAGCGCATCGGCGCCCTGACCGACACCCTGGGCGAGTGGCGCCTCATGAACCGTATCTGGGGTATCTTCGCCGTGTATGCCGCTGCCAGAAACTTTGCCCTACGCCTGCGTGGACAGAAGCAGGACGAGGATAGCGAGAAGACGCCTCCGCCGGACCGATTCAATACCGTTGTTCAGGCTGTGCAGATACTCCTCGATGCCGGGTACCAGTTGGGCGAGGCCACCTACTGGCTGTCTACCATCGGTGCCATCAACATGTCGACCAAGCTCGGCGACAAATTTGGCCTGTACGGCGCCAGGTCCTGGTGCGTCTGTGTGTTTTTGGAGTTGTTCCGCTTGCTGGTCGAGCGCGCGCGCAGGACGCCCTCTGGCGATGTAGCGGCTGAAAGGGAATGGAAGACAAACTGGAAGGCCGACTTTTTGGGCGCCTTGCCTTGGGCACCTCTTTCAGCTCATTGGGGCACGAATGGCGGCTTCCTACCCGAAATTGCCATTGCAGTCCTCGCAAGCTTCCCTGCGCGTAAGGCGATGGGGGAGCTCTGGCGTCAGACGGCTTAGATGGTGATGAACAAGAACAAGAACAAGAACAAGAACAAGAGAGAACAAATCATGTTCTTCTAGACACTGGACGATTGCATAATGGGAACAGCGCGGCGAAAACGGCATTTATAAGAATTTTGGATTATGGGGTGGAAATGCCGATCAGATGATCGGGGAGCATTATGAGCTGCAGAGACGTGGGATTATTCACCGCGCGCGCAGCAGATCAACAAAGATGACGAGCAAGCGCCCGAAGAAGATGGAAGTCTGGGTGACTTCTCAATTAAAGACAGAGCCTATGCCATTTCAACTTCAACGACATAATGCCGACATCGAGCATACCACACTTGGGCATTTCGGAATTTTACCTGGGCAGAGTAGATCTATGGTTCCTCTTATATATACTAGACCGAGAGGAAGATGAACATATTCAAACAATTCAAACGCGCTGATTATATATTGCCATCCTCGCTCATATCCTCACTCTCACATTGGCAACCTCACCACCTCTTCTTTGGTCCAATATTTCCGCATATTTTCCGCCCCAAGCGTCTTGACCTCCTCGTCCAGATGCTTCCACAGCACCTCTCCCCAGCTCTCCATCTTCTTCTTAAGCACCTCCATCTCAAAGTCCACCTCCCCGCCCTTGCACTTCCTCAGATAGTCGGCAAAGTCGTCCAGCCCCGCGTGGATCTGCCTGTGCTGCCGCAGCAGCTCGGCGCGCCCGCCGCGGAACTCGGGCATCTTCTTGGCGAGCACGGGGAATACGTACGTCTCCTCGATGCCGTGGTGAGCCGTGAGGTGGTCGGCGAACTGGATGCCTTCGCCGAGGAACTGCTTGAGCGTCATGCCTTGCGGACGGCGGTTGCTTGTGCAGGCTGTCCAGAGAAGGGTCCAGGAGCGGCGGAAGTGGTCATGCTTGATATCGTGTCAGCGGTTCCTCCTGCGTGTAATTTGATGTGCTGCATCGTGAAGGTATCTTACAAAGTAGTCCATCTTCTCGGCCAGGCGGTTATATGTTTTGAAATCCCTATCTGATAGCGGCGGTAGCGCTTCTACCACTTTCTCACCAGCCTCGGCAGGGGTTGTCGGCTCCTGAGAGGTTGGGGTTGATGCCGACATGGTTACTTCGTGATGATAAGCGCGCCTTGAGAACGAAGCCAGAGGGGTTTTAGTCGCAAAATGCTGCAAAGGTCTAAGATGAGAAGAAGAGATCGTGATAATCGGGCTCTTAACAATACGATGGTATACTGAGGCGCTCACACGATGTTGCGGCTGTAGCAGCGTCAATCTCATGGCTCACCCAGCTCCAGAGAAGAAAAAGAACAGCTTTTAAGATGGCAAAAGAGTAAAATTCACTTAAGAAAACAAGTCAAATCTCGGCAACACCAACGAGCCTCTGCCTCATGATTTTCCTGGACATCTTGGCCCCTCCAGCCACTCAGAAGCCGCCCATTGCCGTGCGGAAAAGTCTTGTTGGTGATTGGAAATCACTGACCGACTACCCGCGCGCCAACTTAGTCATCCATAGTCATCGCCAGGTGGGACGGATGCTTACTGTCGGAAAGGGGAGGCCATGATTATACGCTTGGCTGATCACCATCTAACCAAATTCGATAACTCAGGCACGCCGTAGACTGGAGGTTTAACACCTATAATCATTCGAATTTGGATCTTACCACGCTGCATACATGCAGACTCAGTGGCATCCACCTCAACTAGCACCTAGTGCTGCCGTGTAAATATCTAGCTGGTCAAGATCAAGCCCTCTAACATACCGCATCTAGGGAGATATCTCATCGACAAAAACTTGAGTGTCCTGTCCTGTTCCGGGCCTGTTCTGCCTATGAAACCTCTCATTCCCACAGTTACAGTTCCCACGGGATACTTCAATACATCTCATCATCACCACCCAGTCACACTACAAGACACAAGCACAAACTGGCGAGTTCTATGTATCCTTATTCCGTTTCAGCCTAGTGACACGTAGCGAGTGCTCCCGCATCTTCGCCCCTTTTCATTAAAAGAAACCATACCATGCAAAATGCAAACGACTAAGACGCCTCATCTCGTTCATTCTTCCCATCTTAACCCCGGACAGCCGCACCCAGCGCGCCACCCGTGAACTGCGTACCGCCAGCTTGTCGCTGCGTGTTGCCGCCTCCTCGCGCTCCTCCTCGGCCCCGCTGGCCTCCGCGGCCTCCTCCTCGGCCGCGGCCGCCTTGTCGCTCAAAGGCGTTTGAGGTTCCCTGTGTTCGCTGCTCCAGAGTTCGCTCATTGGTCTCGATAAGTGCGCTGGCCTTGTCCGAGAGGGCGAGGGCCAGAGACTGGAGACGGCTGAGCTCGACGCCCTTGCGGAAGATGACGGTCGAGGTGACCTGGTCGAGGGAGGCAGCAAGCTCCTCGTGGCTGATCATCTTGCTAACAACAGCCGCGACCTTGGAATCATCCAGCTCAAACATGGCGCTGAGGGTATCGGTAGAAAGGGTGTCGTAGAAGGGGGCGTAGGTGAAGAGATAGGTTCGCAGACCCTCCTCCTGGATCTGCTTGGAGAGCATCTCCTTGATGTCCTCGGCGCTAGGCATGAGTTCCCAGATCTTGATGCTGTGGATAAAGTTGATCGACTTCTTCCATTCACCAGCTGCCAGGGCCTTGGAAGCCTGCATCACATGGTCTCGGGTGTTCTCGGGGGGCCCAGTGAAGATTTGCCTCTCATGGTACTCGAGCATGCGGCGGTAGGTCTTGCTGATGACGCGCTTTCGGACGTCGGGCGACGAGCCAGTCTGAGCCAGCAGAGGGATCTCGAGAAGCATGCTGCAGGTCAGGTACACACACTCCAGGAGCTCCAGGTTGATGTGCATGTGGAAGGGCAGCTGTCGCTGCTTCTCAAGGCGCTCCTGCTCAGGAGACACCTGGTTGTATCGCTGCATCATGACACCCTGGGCAAGCAGCTCCTTCTGACGGCCACTGCCGCAGATCTCTTGCAGGGTATTTTGAGCATCGTAGACGAGACCCATGCGGAATGCGCAGAGACCGACCTGGACAAGGGTTCGGTTGTAAAGAATCTGGCTCTGAACATCGAAGTTGGGGATGTTCTCCTGCAGATGCGACATCAACATCATGTCGCGAGACTTGTAGTACTCGCCGTGAAGGGCAAGGAAGTAGACCTGGCACAGCATGGCTCGGGCACGGATGATGCCGTCGCTGTTGCTGAACAGGTAGTTGCAGAGAACGTTGACCAGGTTGCCGGCATTCTGAGCCTGGTCGCGAGGAGTGATGATGGACTCAACAGAGTCGCTAACAGACTTCCAGCAGTTCTCCTCGAAGGTCTTGACAACCTGGGCGGGCTGGCGGGGGGGGGTTAGTCACAATACTACACACTGTTGAAATGGGGCAAAATACCTTGAAGTAGACGTGTTCCAATCGGCGCATGACAATTCGGTTGACGCTGTCTTGAGAGATTTCGAGGGAGTCATCCTTTCGGAGGTGCTCATAGTAGAGAAGGCCACGGAAAATGATGTTGTAGAGAGCACCCTCGTCCTGCAATCGCTCAATGTACTCGGAGGTGTGAGGGTCAATGCTCTGCAGGGAGCGGACAAGCTCGTCGTCAAGTCGCTCAATGTACGAGACAATGCTACCGGGGACCTTGATGTGCTTCTCGCCAGCTTGCAGAGTAGGGGGCTTCTCATCGTCATCCCACTCCTCGGCGTTCTCAATAACAACAAAGTCGTGGTTCTCCTCGAGGACCTGGAGAAGACTTGAGAGCTCCTTCTCGGCGGCCTTCCAGTGCTCAAGGGGCATGGCGGCGGAACCGCCTGAGCCAAGATCGAATCGGGCAGAAACCAGGGTAAGAAGGACGCGGATCTTCTGGTAAGGGGTGTTGGCGATCTCGTGCAGCTTCTCCATGACCTTGATCTGCTCAGTTCGGTCGGTGTTCTTCTTGCCACGAGACTCCATGATAGTTCGGAGGTGCTTGAAAATGCTATCAGGGGTGTACTGGAGTGTACGGCCACCCTTTCCAACGGTAGCAAAGCCCTCATCGTCGATATCGTCGGTGGTGGCAGCAGCAGAGTCGACCTGGAGGCTGACATTCTTGGACTTGGGAGCGGCAGCCACGGGCTCGGCCTCTGATGACTCCATGTAGGAATCCTTGTCCGCCCGGTAGGCATCGATTTGGGTCTGGTACTCCTTGTTGGTCTTCTTGATCTTCTGCTTGACGGCGTTGAGGGCTCGGGCCTGGGTGGCGTTCATCTTCTTGGGGGTGACCTTCTGTTTGGCCAGGGACTCGTTCATGAAGTCCTCAAGCTCGGCGAGAATGCGGATGTAGGGCTTGGGAGATTTGCTGCCGGGCAGCTTGGTAACCTGGCGGTTGAGCTTGTCATATTCTGTATGCTATAGTCAGTATCTCTGTCTGTAAGGCGTGCATCGATGTTTCTTCGTCATGTCGTACCGGCTGAGATGAGAGTCCAGTCGCCGTTCTTCTGGCCGTTTTCGATTTGCTTGATGCATGCCTCCAGCTCATCCAGGCGCTTGTCCTTTGCACTCTTGACTTTGCCTCGGACCTCATCGTCGCTGTCTTCGCTCTCGGATGAAGCGTCCTTCAAGAATCGGTTACCACCGCCGCCCTCCTCGTCCGAGTCATCGGAATCACTGTCGGCGTCGGAGCCCTCCTGGGAATCCTCCTGCTGCTCCTCGGACTCCTCCTCCTCGGAGTAGAGCTCCTCCTCGTCGCTGGAGCTGTCGGTGGAGCTGTCGTCGCCGCCGCGGAAGAATCGAGACATGCTGGGCGAATTTATCTGACGCTGGACCGTGTCTGTGAGTCAAGTTCGCGAGATGCGTGCGCGGGGTTGTTTCGAGGGAACGAAAATTGATGATTTTTGGTGGGAGGTGGGGGCGTGCACCTTGGGGCTTAGCGATACGGCAGCTCGCGAGTCACAGGCCGTGTCTGCGGTCGATAAGCGGGTCGAAAAATCTGTGGGCAGGAGACCCGTTTTCGCCCACAACTCGAGGCAGCAAGTCACAGAGGGGTCATGCGCGGGTATGGGCGCACTGGACTACAGCGGCTTCAGGGCATTACAGGGCATTGCGGTTGGCTTCGCGGTACCCAGCAGTATCCTTCTGGACGGCCGGGGCTCCTCCCGTCAGCGACCGGCTACTGAGGGTACGTACTCTTGCTGTCTCCGAATAGAACCGGTGACGGTCTCTTCCATTCGCCTCTCCCAGTGAAACGGTCCTGAGCTTCCGGCCCCCGGCTCCGTAACGTTAGAATTTCAATGTCCGACAAAGCATTCGGCTTCTCGCATTTCCTTAGAAATCAACTTCTACATCCACCACCTTCACCATCACCACCCCCGCAACTCACCTACAACATCCGCAAGACACCCAATATGGTTCATATTCCCTGCGCGAACGCGCAATCCACCGCTAGATCTTTTGTTCAACTGGCACGACGCAGCTATTCGACTCCGAGCGCTGCACAGCTCTCCGCAAATCCTCTCGAGTTCCTTGTCCCTCGATGCGCGTCGCCATCTACGAGTCGAACCGCCTCCATCCCCTCTGCCACCTTGAGGCTTAATGCCCATGTGAGCCGCTGCGGTAGCAATAGCATCAGACAACCATGGGGTTTCCAGTCGCAAAACTTGGCAAGACGTGCCTTTTCAACGTCTAGTATTCGACGACAGACACGAGCCATAATGAACCCCAAACAAGATGAGGATGGTAACGAGATGATGTTGGAGATTACCGCCCGGGCTGCCAAGGTATGTCTGCAAACTCCTCGGAAATCAACAAACTAACAGCTCAAGCGCCTCTCTAAAATTATGGACAAGGATGACAACCCGAACCTCGCTTTACGGATCCAGGTCGAAAGCGGCGGCTGCCACGGTTTTCAATATCTCATGAGTCTCATAACCTTACCGGCTAAGGATGCACAGGAATGGTCCTCCATTGTGAACGAAGACGATACCATATTCCAGTACCTCCCCGACGATGCTGACGCAGCTACCGCCTCGGAAGATGGTCCGAAGATTATCCTTGATGAACCATCTCTCGATCTGCTCAAGGGCAGCAAAGTCGACTTCACAATGGAGTTGATTGGGTCACAATTCAAGATTGTCGACAACCCTTACGCCACGAGCAGCTGTGGATGCGGTACAAGCTTCGACATCAAGACGTGAAATATCCGTCGAGTCACAAGGACACGAGCCGGAGGACAACGACATATAGTTGCCGTTCTCCACATCTAGATGTATAGTTATTAATACGCCTCTTCAGATAGCAAGCATACGTGCTTAACATACATGCCTACACATCCTTGGCGAACAGGAAACAATTTACAATCATATAATCATTCATTCTGCAAATAATTTTCCAAATCACTTTCCAGTTCGATATCACATCAATGTTTGTAAACTCGGGTGTCATTCATCACGGTATCAATTGCAAATTCCCTGTCATGATAGAAACGCCGAGCAGCCATGCAAACTTCTTTTTTGAATCCGTTAGGTCCTAATGACCGATCCCATTAACCATTTGCAAAACCCATTTAGTTCATCTGGCGGATGAGGCCGTTGATGGCATCCTCACGGTTGCCAAGGTCACCACCCTCGATGAAGTGCTTGAACTTGCGGGTGCGGAATCCGCCGGTAGGGTTGGAGAGCTTGAAGGGCCACAGGAAGTTGGAGGCCTGCTTGAAGTTGGGGCCGACGGTGTAGATCTCGTGGATGAGATCCTCCATACAGACAATGCCGTACTTGCCGAGGTTCTCCTCAATGATGGAGTTGTCGGTAAGGGCAGTGCGCTGCTTGTTGACCTTTCCGTAACCACGCTTGTAGACGAGCTCCTTGACGCTCTTCAGGTTGGGGTAACCATAGGCGATCCAGGGCTCGACGACCTTGAGCATCTCAGTGATGGCCTTGGTGACCTTGACGAAGACACCGTTGTTGATCTGGAGGAGTCGGAGAAGCTGGAGGATCTTGCGGGGCTTGGGGGGCATCTTGTTGATACCCTTGATACGGACGACGAACATCAACTTGTTCTCAGCGGGGATGTAGGCAGAGTCCTCGCTCTTGGCGACACGGTGAAGACGGATCTTCTCGCGCTCAGCATCGCGGTACTCCTTGATGTACTTCTCAGCACGCTTGAAGATGACGCCACGCTTCTCCTTGTTGGCCTGGCTTACTAGTCAGTTGATCAAGTTTCATCAAATGATAGAGTAAAAGATGGTTTTGGTCAGGCAATTCAGACCCGAAAGAAGGTTAACTATCAACAGCATCGACAATGTCTAGTTGAGGTATGTATGTTTTCCATCATATGCCAGGGGAAGGGAGCGGGTGGTACTCACAGCCTTCTTCTTCTCGACAGCGTCGGTGCGCTCGGCGCGGGCCTTCTCCTGAGACTTGCGCTTCTTGAGAAGGGTCTCAGGGACCAGGATCTGGTCGTTGGTAGGGACGCTATATAAACGAGATTAGTTCGCAGTCCAAATACCACAGACGTGATATGGAACAGAGCGCCGGTGCGAGAACTGTTGCGTTGCAGCATTCTCCGCTATGGCTAACTCGAAAGATGGTTTTAATCGGTGAGCTGAGAGAACCTCAACACATGAAGTGTCTGCAAGCGGTGCCATCTCGTTGCCACTCATCCGACAACACCTCAAACATGTAGCATGTTCGAGAGAATAAGTCGAGGGATTGCGTCGAAGTGCATATTTCAGCAAACTGCGAGAATCCGTCGACAATGGTTTTAAGAGAGAAGAATATTTCATCTTCACCTCCAACACCCCAAGCAACGTCTCTCAATGCACATGCTGTGTTCCAAGCCTGGACAATTGAGGGAGAAGCCCGAGAAAGATCGAGCTGGCAGGCCAACGTCTCACCGGTGAGATCGCGACTTTCCAGCGAGAGGACCACGACAATCTGCAAGCGAGGACTCGAAACCGAGGCAACTGCCCATGTCGTCCATGTCTTCAAGGAGGAAGCACATACGTAGCACCCATTTTGTCGGCGACGGCTGTTGAGATGGTCGGTTAGTGGTTGTCGGAAGGTGAAGGTGGGTGGTGAAGGAAGGGAACAAACTCTTTTTTTCCACGACCCGGGTGGAATACAATTAGTGGGTCCACCTCGCCAAATACCTAGGTAGAGAGAAAAAAAAATTACCGGCTAGGGCAGGGCTTGACTATTCCCCCGCGCACCAGAATTTGCATGTTATTTTCTGCCGCACCCCACCGCTCTGACGAGCCACTCCTCCACCACGAAATTAGCATCCTCGCCAGAAACTCGTTTGGTGAACCTCATTCTCAATCGCCAAGTGACGAGCAACC
Source organism: Fusarium devonianum (assembly GCA_017140155.1). Taxonomy (NCBI): domain Eukaryota; kingdom Fungi; phylum Ascomycota; class Sordariomycetes; order Hypocreales; family Nectriaceae; genus Fusarium; species Fusarium devonianum. The sequence continues at coordinate 13,541 of JADBHU010000445.1, read as the reverse complement.
AGAAGTCGCCCAATCTCAAAATGGCTCCCAAGAAGACCGTCACCCGTGCTCCCCAGGAGAACATCTCCCTGGGCCCCTCCGTCCGTGATGGTATGCGCCCCGTCGACACGAGCGATTCTGCGACAGAACTCGAGAACTAACCCGGATCCTACAGGCGAGCTCGTTTTCGGTGTTGCCCGTATCTTCGCCTCCTTCAACGATACCTTCGTCCACGTCACCGATCTGAGGTTCGTCAACCCTTGAATTCGAAAAGCAGCTGGTTGCGGCTGGAAACAATTATAACGGTTTATGGGGGCTAACTTGGGTGATTCCAGTGGCCGCGAGACCATCTGCCGTGTCACCGGTGGTATGAAGGTCAAGGCCGATCGCGACGAGTCCTCCCCCTACGCTGCCATGTTGGCTGCTCAGGACGTCGCTGCCCGTTGCAAGGAGCTTGGCATCAACGCTCTCCACATCAAGATTCGTGCCACTGGTGGTATGTTTGAAACTTTTTGACTTGGAGACTCGACAGGCATAAAGCTAACTCTTGACCAGGTAACCGTACCAAGACCCCCGGTCCCGGTGCCCAGTCTGCTCTCCGTGCCCTTGCCCGTGCTGGCATGAAGATCGGCCGAATTGAGGACGTGACTCCCACTCCTTCCGACTCTACCCGCAGAAAGGGTGGTCGCCGTGGTCGTCGTCTCTGAGCTGTTCGCACTTGGGCGGCTTGGATTGGACAGGAGTTTCGCTATCTGGTGTCTCTGTGGCGTTGAGAATCACGAGGAGAACGGCTATTGTGCCTGGTCTCCAGTCTATTTTGCTATGCCTGGTCCGTTCATGGGTTAGGAAGCAGTAAGACAGTTATGAGTTCGCCCGAAGAAGGCCCACGAATCATCCTCCTTGTCAGACCAGTTCTCCTTTGTGAGACTTTGATCAGTGAAGTCGTATAAATGAAGTTGCGAAGCATATGATGATGAATCAGAATAAAAGTGACATGAATCCTCAGTTCTATTCTAGTATAAATGCCCTGACTGGTATCCGAACGCCGCACCTGATCGCCATATCCGTCTACCCTAATCTACTTCATCCCTGGCTTCAAGGTCCAGGTCCCTCTTCCAGCGCCTCCAGTCTTATTCATTACAGCAACTCTGTCCAGAGCCGCTTTAAATTCATCGCTCTGCTTCTTGCCTGGGCAGTACGGGTTGAAGTGGTCTACCAGCATCTTGCTGGGGACTCGGCCGCCATGGCGGTTGATGAAAGTCTGGATCATGGCCACGAAATCCTTGGTCTTGAGGTTTCTGTCCGCACCAGGCGTTCCGGATCGGGAACTGTTTGCACTTCCTCCATCCAGGCCTTGACGATCTGCCAGGTTACTCATGATTCCCGCGGAGCTGGGTCCTCCACGGCGTCGGTTGGCTCCTGGGCGGCCCCCTTGTCCAACCTCGCCGGTCCATGTGACGGTGCCTATGGGAACTCTTCGTGCTTCTGCCGCAGCCTGACGGAGATGCGCTGCAGCTTGGCGTGCGACTTGGTTCGCTTCGTGTCTAAGAACAGCAATGTCCGCCTTGGCTTTCTGAGGTCCGTTGACAATTTGCTCATGGTCATAAGCACTATTGACAGACCGGGCAAAAATCCCCTTCAGCATGCGTCTCTCTTCATGTGCTGACTCGTCTTCCTTAAACTCCTCCATAGCAGCCACTATATCCATTTGCTGGAGTTCCTTGCCCTCTTTGTCGTCAGGATCCCGTCCCGCGTTGTTAATGGGCTGCAAGCTCTGGTCGACGACTTCTTCGCCACCGTTGTTGGCCAAGTCGACTTCCGCGCCCTTGAATACTTCACTCCGTTGTGCTGCTGCCTCTCCAGCTGGATTGAAGCTGAAGAGATCGTAGAGATCAGACAGATCATAGCTGCTTCGCTGCTTCGGATCCTTCAGGACCTTGTTCGTCATGAACTGTTTGAAAATCTGCCGATGATAGATCTTCTCCTCAATCGTTCCCTCGGTCATCAGACGATAGATCTTCACGGGCTTTTTCTGGCCCAGTCTCCATGCTCGTTCTCTAGCCTGGAGGTCGGTTGAAGGATTCCAGTCTGGGTCGAAGATAATGATTCGGTCAGCGCCAGTCAAGTTTGTCCCTAGACCTCCAGTGCGAGTCGTCATGAGGAATACGTGAATATCTGGATCTTCGTTGAACCTGTCAATCATGGGTTGACGTTGATCCACAGGTGTCTCGCCGTCCATTCGGAAGTGGGAGATGCCACATTCTCTGATGCACTTCTCAATGATATTAAGCATCTGTTTTCCCTGAGAAAACAAAAGTGTCTTGTGGCCATTGGGAATCATGACTTTTTGCAACAAGTCTTTGGTAAGCTGGAGCTTTGCTGAAAGCTTCGGATTACCAAAGTCGTATCCGGCCTTGCTCCCGAGACTCTTGTCTAATAAGTCGGGATGGTTGCATATCTTTCGTAAGATGTCAATGCCATAAAGCGACTGACGTCTTCGAGATAGAATGGCGGACACCTCGTCAGACTTAATGAATGTTTCGTAAGCCTTGCGTTGTCCATCGGTCAACTTGCAAAACAACACTTGCTCTGTCTTCTCGGGAAGATCGGCGGCAACGTCAACCTTCAAGCGCTGCAACAGGTACTCGCTGATGGTCTCCTTCAGAGCCTCTGCGCACTTCTCTGCGGTCATGACTTGCAGGTTTGACGCGTTCGCATAGCCCCCCTGACGAATTGGGATCTCAAATTGGGCTCTGAAGTTGACAAGCGTTCCCAAGCGCATCGGATAGATGAAATCGAAGAGAGACCAGAGCTCGGTAAGGTTGTTCTGAACGGGTGTTCCTGACAGAATGACGCGGTTGGGCGTGTTTAGTTCTTTGCAGGTGACTGTAATCTCGGCGTTGGGATTTCGAATCTTATGCCCCTCATCTAGGACTGCATAGTCCCATTGCACCGGCAGCAAAGTATCCGCATACGTCTGTAGGCCGGTGTACGTGGTGACTAGGACATGGCCATTCTTGACGACACCGTTGACAATCCTTCTGGCAGCCTTTTCTGATTTGGTAGCGACAGGCTGGTAATGGTCTAGATCGTAGTCATCCTCGAACTTGGGGTTCATCATGCCACTTCCTGAAGCATGCAAGATCGCTACTCGGAGCGGCGGCCACCATCGGTGGAACTCGCTCACCCATTGCCGTAAAAGTGTAGCCGGTGCAACGACAATAACAGGTTTCCGGAGCTTTTTACTGTAGTGAAGAGCCGCAATGAATGCAATCAGTTGTACAGTCTTTCCCAGACCCATCTCGTCTCCTACAATGCCGCCGACGTTCTGTTTGTAGAGCTCGGCAAGCCAAGTTACGCCTGTTTTTTGGTACCCGAAGAGCGATGGATGAATGTCCCCTGGTAACTTTAAACCATCATCAAATTGCTGGTCCGGGAAGTCGGGAGCAGGCTTGAACCACTCTTCTTCGCCTTCTTCCCCTCCTAGCTCTGTGTCCGTGGACGCCGCGGTGGTTTGTCTCGCTCGCCTTGCACGGCTCCTTCGGGTGACCCAATCATTTAGTCGTTTCTTATAATGCACCTCGTTTCCGTCATCAATTTTGCTAAGATCAATCTCTTCTTGCTCAGCCGCCTTGGCCTTAGCCTTGGTTTGGCGGCGTTGCTCCCTGACGAGGTCGTCTTCTGTTCCCTGCTGCCACACACCACCATCATCTGATTCGTACGCAGATGATGCTTCAGGCTCAAAGTCGGCAGACAGGCTGCGCTCACGTTGGAGGCGCCGCTTCTTCCTTGGGCGAAGAGAGAACTCGTTCTCGGCGGCAGTCGTCTCTGGTTTTGCAGGTTTGCTTGGTTCGGGTTCGAGCTCATCCGCAAAACCAGGTCGCCGAAGTCGCTGGTGAGATGTTGGACCTTCAAGTTCTCCTTCAAGCTGCTCTGCCGCGGCTTCCTCCTCTGCGTCCAGGATGGTGTCCGCAAGTTGCCCTTCTATGCCAGGGGGCCGCGGTCCGCCAACCTTGGCAAATGGTGTGATTTTTCCAGTTCGGATGAGAAACTCACGGTGGCTTTCTCCAGGGAGCTTCTTGGACTTGGACTGTTTCGAATCATCGATTGGGTTCTCTTGATGTCGCTTATCTATCCGTGCCTGAAAGTCGGAGATGTCGTTGCTAACTTGTGTAATTTCCTCATCTAGCTTGGCGATTTCCTTCTGGACATTGCGAGTCTGGTAAGGGTTTCCAGATACGTTCTCAAGGCGCTTCTTCTGCTTATCTAGTTGGAGTTGTAACCGATGCTTGGCTGCTTGCAATTTTTCGATGCGGTTCTGATCCTTCTTGTCTTCGGCTTCCATCAAGGCAGCATTGGCCTGGAGGGTGATATCTCTTTCCAAGTCATCCTGATCCCTGACGGTGCCGGTCAAGTTGCGTAGCGCATCCTCTTCGTTAAGGCCCTCTGTACTCGTCTGTTGATCGTTGTCGTTCTGCGTAGCGCCTTGTTGCGCGGCAGCAACCATCTGATCAAGTAAAACGGCCCGGTTGACTGCCTGATCTTCCGAGCCCGCATCTTCTGAGGCCATGATGGGCGAGTTCGAGTCGGTTGCTCTTGTAAGCAAATACGGAGCGAGAAGGCAATGAGCCTTCTAGGCTAAGTGAGAAGAATGGGTACTGACAGTGAATCGCAGTCAGTTCACTTCCATCATCTCGACTAAGAGTTAGGCTGTCAAGTGCTCTGAAAAGGTCCTTTCTCAGACCTGGAAGCGTGAACGACGCCGCAAAATTCAAGTCTAGTTCGAGCCTGGCGTGCTGACACCGCTGAGGAACTTGAGGGTGAAAACGTTCGCGATTGGGTCAGGCCGTTGAGTTTTGCATGCCTCAAAATCCGAAATTAATAAGGATACAGTAGCAAGGCGGCTAAGGTGAGTCGTAAAGAAATCAAGCTGAAGCCTTTGTTCACTCAATTATCGCGATGACGCAACGAAGTGGAAAAGCAGCCTAGATTGACGAGCACGTGCTCTGATTGGCGCGCGTTTCAGGCATCAAGAACGGGTGCGCGAACTTCCACCTCAATACTACTAGGAAGAAGTCTTTGCCCGTAACTTCTTAGAAGAGAGCGAAGAGTTATTCTCACATAGAAGAGAAACCATCATTCTCGACTAGAGGAAGATCAAATTTCTGCTTGAATGAATTAGCCTGAACGACATTGGTCCCGTTATATCTATTATGACGTACCCTGCATCAGAAGCTGTACAGTGCGATACAGCGCCTAAGGTTGTGAAGCTGCACTGTATAATCAACTCCACTGCCCCAGCATAAACCTTGGATCACCAGCCTCACGTCAACCTTACCTGAACCACAATTCCAGCTTGTCACATAATTCACTTGACAACACGCTATGCTGGTGTCCACAGCTCACTGAGTTCATTTCCCTCCGCTGCTCTATTCATAACTTCATCCGGGCCGGATCAATGCACCCCATCTGACAATATATGACATAGGTAAGCTGAAGACATCAAGAACCCTTTTAAAATATGCTCAGGAACAACATGTTGACTCCCAAATAATCAACAGTTACAAGGATTCTCGGTTAGATCTATAAGAATGAGGTCTGCCGTATCCACATCAAGCACTATCCGCCATCTCAATCGGGTTGCCCATCAGAGAAGTCCTCTGGTATTCATCAGGATGTACTCACAAAGGCCATTATGGCTTGAAGAATTATGCAGCAACCCCAGCCCGCCACCCAAATTGTTTGCCTGGGGCCCGTCAAATGTTGACTCTCAGAGCGACCTCAAGACTTCGTCTGCGGATAACCCATCACCAGCCATCTCAATCAAGTCAGACCGGCGCATTTATATCCTAGGAATCGGCAACCTGGGTCGTCTTTTTGCGAGCTCTCTAGCTCAGTTAACCGACAGGCCGCCCATCACACTTGTGGTACACAGGAAGGAGCTTCTTACGCAATGGACTGAGAATCCAGGAATAGAGATCTTGCGCTCAGGCATCCTTGAGAGCTCCAAGAACTTTGACATTGAGTGGTGGACACAGTCTGAGCCAGGATCCGGCCCTATCCGCGAGGTTTCTGATGGTGGAAAGTTGCGGAACCTGATCATTACCACCAAGGCTTCTGCGGCGCTGCCGCAAGTCGACCGAGTTCGAGGATATTTGGACCGAAACAGCACTGTCGCCTTCGCTCAGAACGGAATGTCCAAACTTTGGCCGCCTCATGGGCCGTTATACGTTGCCCACCGTTTTGTAGCTGGTGATGAGCCTAACTTCCAGGCTTTCGTTACGACGCATGGTGTTACTTCTCAAGGACCGTTCCGAAGCTTGCATGCGTCCCAGGCGGATGTTTCTATAGGCTCAGTATTGCCAAACCAGACCCCAGAGAGCCAGCAAGGAATGTACTTGACAGAACAGATGCTTAATACACCGCATCTCAATGCCAGGTCAGTTTCAAGAGGAGAACTCTGGATCCTGCAACTGGAGAAGTTGGTCGTCAATGCCGTAATCAATCCGCTGACGGCTATCCTCCGTTGTAAGAACGGTTCTCTGTTCACGGAACCTGATGGGATTCTTGCGAGCATTATTGGTCAGCTCTTAACCGAAGCAAGTAGAGTCCTCCAACTACTGGTTGCTCATGAATACAGCGCGGAGATCATTCAGTCATATTTGGACCAGGACCCCAAAGTATCAACACAGCCTGAAACAGCCCTTGACCTAGCTCCAAGCAGTCTAAACGAAAGGTTCTCGCAACCGCTCTTGAAGGACATGGTGTATAGAGTGGGCCACAAAGTGAGGGAGAACACAAGCTCCATGCTGCAGGACGTGCGCTCCGGCAGATCAACCGAGGTCAGGGACTTCAACGGCTGGATAGTCGAGACGGCAGCCTTTCTGGACCCGGGCTTGGACGTCACAAGCCACCGCGCTATGGTCGACCTGGTCGAATCGGGTAGGTCCCTGGACGTGGATCAACTCCGAGACTACCTCAACGCTTCCGGTGCAGGCACAGGTAGATAAGGGAAGCAGACGCGCCCTTTCACGGGTCGAGATCAGCATCATCCCGTCATAATGCTGGGCAGCATGGGCCAATGCCTTTCCAGCATGATCCTTGTTTGCTGGGGCCGCGATCAGCTCTTAGCAGAATCTCGACGCCGTTCGAAAAGATCACGCAGAGGACATCCCAGAAGGCTCTCTATCCCGCATTAGGAGCTACTTCCTACAAACAAAGAAATTGATTTCAACCGAAGGTGTTCTTGGCAGTTCCTTTCGTGGCGTGTTTTGTTTCGTTTTGTTTTGTTTTCTCCACCTTGTCCCATGGACATATCTGTGCCAGGGGGTGAGGCCAAAAACGACTTATAACACTCCGTGATATAGGGGCAATAACACAGGCGATTATCAACACGCGCTAACCACCACACATCGAAAAGCCCCCCCTGCCCTGCCCTGCCAGCCAAACGAAACATTCCCCGTTTTAGGGTGCTTTCTTACATCGTGGGGCAAAGAAGGACATGTTTACCAAGAACAGGGATGTACCGCGTTGCCAGTGTCGTGGATCCAACCCTTTTGCCCCTTCGACGCCCGGCCGATGCTACCTCGGAGGGCTACCATTATAGCCCCCAGGATGAGAGAAGATGCTTCGTCTTGGAACATGACCAATCTATGACGGGGCCGGGGTGGTTCGCAATTCTCGCATCCAGCGTCAACGTTTCGTCCAGTCAGCCCAAGACACATGGTGTATCAAGGGGGTTGGCTGTCATCCAGCCCTTTCGGCGCAGTTTCAGGATCCCTCTCTCTTTTTTTTTTTTTTTTTTGACAGATTGGAGAGAGACACTGGCCAGCCTCAGACCTTTCGCTTAGAAACTGCACGTCGGAGATTTCCCACGAGGCGTTTCACAGAGTGTGAGAGGACGTGTCTGCTGCACTCCTGGGCCCTGCATGTTTCCGCAACCCTCCGTGTTTCCAAGACTCGCATGGCACAGCTCGGAGATGACTTGACAACCTTGACTCTCGTCACATCACTGACAGGTACAGTACGCCAGCGAAGCAAGGGCTCGAGACCCATTTTGTACAGTACCACCATCCCAGTCGGCGGTCGGCTCCCTTCCTGGGTCTTTATCTCGCGTTAATCGCGAGTCCAAGTCCCTAACCTTCGTCGACTTGTCTTTCAGCACGACTACGTCACCCTAGGGCACACACCACTCACCGCAGAGCATCAGACTTTGGGTCACCTGCCCTCCGTTCCCTTCCTCTCTCTCGAAAAAACTAGGGTTCAAGTCTCCCGTTTAGCGCCGCAACCCACATGCAATGTGATAGACATCGCCGTCCGGGGGGGCGGGGGGCGATCAACCAACCAGGCCGACAAATACGACCCTTCCACCAACTAAGATCGGGCCTTTTGTTTCTACTGTATGTTTACCGGCCTTCTTCTTGTAACGCCAAGGTCCGATGGGGTTATCGGCAGGATGGTTCCAAAATGGCCGTGCCCCGGATATTGCTGTACCAAAGCCTGAACCAAGCATCGATGGTTGGTTCACCGGGTCGATCCGTCGCACTCGACGAGGTTGAAGTCAATAGCAACGGTCCATCAGTCCGCAGCTGATGTGATCGGGCTGCTGGCTACGTGGCAAAGTCCCCATACCCTTCCTATCACCACTGCCCAAAGCTTTGAAATCTTATTGGAGGGGGAGGAAGCGTGGAGGGTGCTTCGCTGTCGGGGTTAAAGCATAAACAATTCCTTTGCCTCCAAGTAAATGTGGAGAGAGTGATCCGGTAAAGCATCACGACTGGGGTTTACCACTCCAGAACCGAAGGAACCTTTGAGTTGAGCTTATATTGCCATTCAAAGTTCAGCTATAGGGTCATAACAAAGAGGCAATATCGATCCGTTCTTCGCTGTCTTAATGTCGCCGATATTGAATCCAAGAGAACCCCATGGCGTGGTATTCATAATGCTCCAGCAGATCCTCATCCACTGTGATCTAGCGCGCTTTTGCCAAATCCACCCACAGTCCATGGTATCTCAAGAGGCGCCTCGCAGTTCTCCTGCTGGTAGTGTCTGTATCTGCTCGCTGTTCTACAGTACCGCTCCATTTCCAACCTCTCCCCACCTTCCCCTGTCTCAACAAACAAACAAAGCAAAACAAAACACTGTGTTCGCTAATCTGCAATTGTACACCAATAGTACAGCCTTCCTTTGGCAAATATGATAACTCCCAAACGGAAGAGGAAAGCAAAACGCAATAACAAGTTGGAAATAGAAGCGATACCAAAGTACGGCCAGCCACAAGATATCCCAAGCGATCGAAGGATTCTCTCGGCTGCTGAAGGTTGGCGGTACTAGATGTATGTAGGTATTTCTTTCTCCTTTTTGTGGTTCCTAGGTCTATTTTTTTCGTGAATCAACAAAGGAAATCATAGTCGTTCAGTGATAGGCGTAAATATAAAATAAAGTCTAAAAAGGGGAGCAAAGAGAAGTGTGACTGAAATTATTGTATAAAGGGGGTCTTGAGAAAAGGTGGCCACGATATTAACCTGAGGAATAATGACATGATCGCAAAGCAAATAGAAAGGGGCGGAAAGGTATACGTGGATAAGGATGAATCGGGTCGTAGAGTGTGTTCTATCCTGGTCCGGTGTGCCCGGTTGATCCAGGCTGTCGTATCTAGAAAAAGGTTCCGATCGAGAATTATTATGAAGCCATAGCTGAAATAACACCGTAGAGTCGGCCCAGAGTCGGCGTGCAGTTAACGAAAGTCGTGTAAGAGAGAGTTTTCAAGGGACCAGAAGTCCGTAAGATATTAGGCGATGTGAGTTCTGAGAGTATTGGGCATTATTATTTTATCCGGGGTCGTCGTTTGACGACGTATTGCATCACTGGAATTGCTGCGAGTATATTGCTTCTCCGGATTCGTGTCCGGAGACAGCGACTGGTGAGAGCGATTGTGACAGGGTCGTTAAAGCAGTAGGATCCTCCATTTCCATTTGCTCCGCCCTTTCTCGACACGCTGCAGGAGTAAAGCCGGTGCCAACCTTGTTGGCCACGATTCTCCATTTCTCGTTCTCGTAGTCCCGGAGTGCAGTCTGGAGTTTTTGATCCTAGGTCATACAGTATCAGCTGAGTGTCACCTACAGAAGGCAAGGGAATCTTGAAGAAAACAATGGGACCCTAGAAGTCTCGCCAGAAAATGCCAGCAATTTACATACCGTCTCTTCGGTCCAGTTCGTCGTCTTGGCCTTCAGTTTCGTGCAATACCGCACTTGCAACGTTCCTGAAGACCGTCCGGGAAAGAAGTCAGCAATCTGCTTCCACGTCAGGTTTTTGTTCTCCTTGAGATCAATCAACAACTGATCGTCTTCGGGTGTGAACTTCAATTTTGGGCCTCTAGGGCGAGGGGCCGGAAGAGGCATGCCGACCTGGCCCACAACGCTTGGGGCTCCCCCGCCATCATCACGGCGCATCATCTTTGAAGGTGGCTCTGAATCGGGCAGATGATGATGGTGGTGTATTGGCGCTTGCTGAGACTGGCTTACGGCGGCGGCGGCGGCTTGTGCGTAGGCAGCCCCTAGGGGAGTATGTTGCATGCCACTGAGGTCTGAATGCTCCAAGTCGGACAGGTCTGCAACGGAAAGGTCAAGCTGGCTTGGTCGCGGTCGTTTGGAGCTCGAAGCATGGTGCTGCTGAGAGTGATTAGGCGGTGTCGGAGTTGACATCGTTTGGTACATGGGCGCCATCACCTGCCCTGTTACCCCAAATTGCGGAGGCCCTAGGCGGTGATGTCCCAGCTGGGAGGGATCCATGACCATTTGGGGCGAATGGTGCTGGTGATGCTGGTGGTGCTGAGCCATGGCAGCATGTTGGATGTGCGGATTGCCGTGATGCGGATCTGAAGCGTTATGAAGACCAGCAGCCAGGCCTCCGCCCTGGTGGACAGAGGCCCGATGCTGCTGGTGTCGGGGGCGTTGGTGAATCGACGGATCATATGCGTGCTGAGACTGCCCTCCTGATTGCGGATCCTGGCCAGAGTAGTCCACACTGTAGTCCCCTACTCGATAAGTGCCCGCCAGCGTGCCTCCTATACATGAGGTCCGCCAGAGCGAACCGCTCTGGACGGCCGCCGGGCTCTGTATAGAAAGAATTTGGCAAGCTGGAGCCCTTGCGGGCTGTGGCGCGGAGGGTGAAGGAGTGCTTAGTTGAAAGCAAGGCGTTTCTGGAACCTGGGCCTGGCTGTCAAGTTATAAGTACGCAGCGATGGCGGCTGCTGGACTGCTTGCCACATATGTCGTCTTGATATGAGCGAATGGTATAATCCACAGAATTTTGCTCTGGTGCTGTAGTGGTGATGAATAGTCCGAATGAGTGTACTTGATGCGCGTGTAAACCAAGGCCGATGTGTTCCGGTCAATGGCGCAAAGGAAGGACGAGATCAGTGGGGGGTAGGACTATATCGGGATGTCACAAAGTCAAGAGTGAGGAGGGGGGGCAACAAGCAAAAGAGCGAATCGAGGTGATGAGTGTTAGTCTTTGTATATGCGTTACCGCCACTTCATAGGGCAGATGTCGGAAGTGTTCCCCTCCCAAGATCTCTTCTAGCTCCCGGCCCGGGATCAGTAAACGTATTTAAAGCAAGGGCTAAGAACCTGGACGCGCTTGCCAGGGCCAGGGCCGCTCTGAATCGTCTGATGACGGAGTAGCTACGGCAGGGTAGCAGAGGGAGTGGACCTTTGATGATGCCTCTCTCTATGCTGCAGGTTAAAGCACTTCAAGAATCTGCTCTGTCCGTTAGGAGGGCGACTCCCGGCCGTCCCCGTGCTGGGCTGCGGAGACTGCCTGTTAGTCCATGCCAGGGATGGGGGTTAGTCAATTTGGCGATCTTATGCCATGATTCCCAGGGTACTGGATATAGAAACAAGAGTCACCCCTGACATCCATGATAGTTGACAAGGGTCAAGGAGGGATGTGGTAGCAGCGCTCTTCAGTTCTCGTTCAGATGGTAATTCGCCATTGCAGAACCCCTGCCCACAGAAACAGTTCAGTTGAGAAAAGGTGACTGTGTCGAAGCGGACGACATGGCAGGACGCTGGGCGGCGGGGCTTATTGGGGGAAGACTCAAATGTGAAACGCCGCTCGCTTTGCGAAAGCGGGACTAGGCCATGGGGAATACACGCTTCCCGCCAGTTTTCGGATCAGAAAAGAGCCACAAGGAGCGGACGTTGAGCTGATGGTGTGGCTGCAGGACCGGAGAGGTCTATACTCAACATTGTGGAGCTGGGGATATAATACATCCAAGGTCTGGTATAATAGATGGCTCGACCAGGATCACGTCTCTAACTGGACTAGATCGCAGCCAAAGCCAACCCCACAATTCGGGGACTGCCACTTGACAAATGTGGATGGCCAAGAAGGGAAATGCACATCGTAAACGGTGAGGAGACTGTCCGTCGGGGAAAAAGTGAGACATTCCAGATTGGTCAAGTGGGCACACGGCATCGCCCTGAAAGTTGATAGCCCAGCCGATTGTGGCTGAAAACAAAGAACTCACCCACTCAAGCAACGAGAGTGCTGAGCAGACGTGCCTTCGCGATAACCGGTGCTAGACCGGGTCTGGTCAAGGAATTGGCCAGGGACTGAGACGGGAAAACCAGCCTCGCGAACGAACTCTCTGGAATCCGGGCAAAGGGGTGGTTAAGGGCTGAGGATAGCGGTCGAGGCGGAGGAGAACTGCTGGTCAATGTCGTCAAGTCCGAAGAAAGATCGGTCCGAGACGTGGGCAATGCGCTGAGAAGGCTGGAGTAAGCGGATCCCATGATGTTGAAATTCTGGCCTTTGGCCAAGCCCAGACGGGCTTTGGGAGGTGTTGCCTCCAACCCCAGCGACAGCAAGGAGATCGCTGCGTCTAGAAGGCACGGGCGTTCGTCGCCATTTACGGCTGGCGTGCTCGGAACAGCCCTATCAAATGGGCGTTGACGTTATGTTCGGGGTCTCCAAAATTGCACACTTCAATGCTCATGCCACTCAACCAGGCAATAGTGCTCGCCAGCATCGTCAAGCGGACCACCTAGCACAAGCGAGCGTTTCCAGATGCTTCAAGGGCATGTTGTTCCAAAACCCTGGCATGAACGAGACAGACAGAAAGCGGCGTCGCCTCCGAGCAAGCCCCCTCTCCCCCCCTCCCGCGCAGGAGGTCATTGCTGTCTCAAGCAAGCGGCACAGCGCAAGGGGTCTCGGCCGTCGTCATGGGAAGCCAGTAAAGTTAGGGAAGAATCCAAAGGCCCAAGAACAGGAGTCGAGGTGGCCTTCTAGAAGGACCTTCTAGCGTGTTCAGGGCCGCCTGAGCTAGCGTGGTAACCCTGGTCACCCAATTGATCATCGAAAGGCGGGCATGAGCGGGCGTGTGTGTGTGTGTGTGTGTGATGTCAACTGAGTTTACATTTCTCATAGCGCTTTTGTCTTTTCCTAACTCTGGATACCTTCCTGTGTGACCTGTCGGTCATGGCTGAGCCGGTGAAGGAAAATGGTATGATGGCTCGATGATGTGAGCGGTTTGTGTCACGTAGATGGCTATGATTCGG
>JADBHU010000444.1:0-38022 GCA_017140155.1 Fusarium devonianum | reverse complement strand
GTGGGGGACTCCTTGGGGGGACAATCCATGGCAGGGGAAATGGCCAGGCCTGGTTGGTCTAGGCCTAGAGCTTGACTTGCAGGGTAGGGTCTCCCACCCTCGTAGCGGGTCGGAGGGTGAGAGGGCCTTCACGAGCATGGCTCACGAGGGACTTGTTTGCGTGTGATCCATGGTGTTTGAAGTCCAAGGCAGCGTTGACCTTGACAACCTGAACAGCATCGGGTACTGCGCAAGTAGACTCCAAGGGCCACGGTCATCTCGCTCGAATCGCACCGCCTTCAGGAATACGGAGCACACTGACCAGGTTTCCAAAACAAAAACCTTGTACTGGCGTAACCCTGCTGTTGACTGCTTCTCTCTCTTCACGGGCAGTTTTGGGTGCTACAGCCCATCCTCAGTGGTGGGCTAACTCATGGCCAAAGCGTCCACGTCTATACCAGATCGTCTCTAGTTGCAACCAGATCAAACCCTCTTGCTGGGTTGGGCTGTCGGTTCGCCCACCAGAGTTGGCCGTTGACCTTTTCAGGGTGCTTTTGGCCTGGATAAGGGATCTATGGACGGCTCATTCGGCCAACTTGCTCAAGCCCGTGGACTCGGAACCTCTGTTGGCTTTGACAACTCTAATGGATTAAACTTTGCACTTTTTCTTCTCTCGCATGTTCCTTTTTGCTTCCCTTCTTCCATGAATGTCAGCCCTGGTAGTTGCTTCAGGATCGAAAGTTGCCTGATTGCGACACCGAGGCTGTTCGAACTCCATGAGTACTTAGCTACTGAGGCAAATACTAACTACTAGTATACTTACCCAAGATATTCAACTTTGATAGCAGCGTCACACGATGCTCCGCATCCCTCCCATGCTAACGACTTGGCTCAAGTCCTAGGCCTCAAGTAGCACATTTAGGTGGACTCGGTCCCCCTCGGGGTTTTCCCGGAGGTGGACCGTCAGGCTGGTTCCCTGATGCAAAGAAACATTGTTCGGCTACGCGATCGACTATCCACCCGTGATGCGCGGATTTATTTGTGCCTGCAGCTCAGCTCCACGACACCACGGCTTGTTCCGGCCGACTACCGGCTGAATACTACTAAGGTAAGGTAGTACCGTAGTCGTATATTAGCTCGGTGAAATCGTTTGAGAGCCACGGAGAAACCTCGCTAGCCCTATCCCCGATCTGAATATGCAGGTAAAATTAGTTGAATCCTTTCGCACCTAAAGCTGGATCTCATTGCTTGCACGTCGTCGGAGTAGTCAAGGGTGGTCACCACGGATATCCTGGTTTCAACGTTCTCTTGCACCGGCCGGGGAAATTCTCGCAGAACCCCAATTTTGCTCTCTAGCATAGGTCTAGAACAGTGAGACGCTACGCATCTCGCTTGTCCATGTCTCGCACCAACACGTCAAGCTTATTAGCGACACTTTCGCTGAGGTCTCGGGAGGACACTCCCCGCCTCCTTGTAGTAAAGACCCTCTTTAATACGAGCTTCCTACGGATATCTATATTCCAAGCGTTTGTCGGGTCGCCCTCCGGTCACGTTCGATCTAACCTTGAACCCTGAACATCCTGGTCAGCTTCATAGACCAACATCTCGCGTTTAGATGAACTCGGCTCAATTTTTTGTCCCATCGTATCTTATATACATATCTTTTTTCTCCCTGGACCACCTCATATACTTAAACTCTGTCCGTGCTTCAAGTTCGCCTGTCATAAATATCCTGACAGCGGCAAAAACTTCGCCATTCCCGCCCCCATCGTGAGCCATCTTACCCAAAGAGCTCACCGAGCACCACCCACCATCTCAGGGCCCCCCCACGCCCGCTGCATAAACCCGGGGTGAGGCTCAACAAGGGGCCAAGGGAGCATGCATGGAAAGAGGTTTCGCTTGGTCTGCCGACCCGTAGAAAACCGCCTGATTTCTTTCCAGAAGCCTTCTATGCGCTCACTTGGAGTTGGGTCTCTTGCGCCAAGCCGAGGCTGTTTTGTTCGACAGTGGGTAACACGAGATGAGGTGATATCTTGCATTGACGATATCAGTGATCGCGTGGCGAGCTCCGAAAGATTGTACTGCCTATTTCGTAGCTTTCTGGGTGATCTGACGCAGCATGACGGAAGACTTGACGAGGGAAGCAAACATGGTGTGCAGATCTCTGCTTGTTGAGCCTGTGCCTCCGCCAATCCCGTTCAACTTGTTTCCCATCTATCTTCTTCGTCGCGAAATCACCGGCACGTGCTCGCGATACTTAAGAAAGGCTCGGCCCGCTCTCGAGACGAAACTCTGATGTTGAAGGGGGTGTGTGGCCTGCAGGTTACTCTTTCGAAAGGATCGGCGTCGATATGCTCTGGTAAGCGTCTACCTTATCAAGTGGCTCAGATCGTGCGTCGTGACACGTCACTTTGAGAAGATTGATACGGTTACTAATTCCATTTTGTTTAATTGTTTTGAAGTACGGCTTTGCAGCCCCGGCTTCATTGTTAGGCAAGGTACTCTCCACCACATCATGGATACAGACATGGATACATAGAGAAATCAGCTGCCGCCGCTCAACCTCGGCCAGCAACCACGTCCCCCTTTGCACATCCTCCACAAATGCCAACGCCCTACCATCCTATCGCTTCTCTTCTCCGTCTCCCATCTTTCGTGGTTCCGCAGTTCACTTTTTGCTATTCTAGCCAATTACATACAACAAGAGATGGTGGTATCATAGAAACAAGGATCAACAGAAAATGGCAGGACATGACCAGTCCCGGGTCAGTGTCTAGAATGTACAATCAAACGAAAACACGAGGAAAAAGGAAAGTATCAAACATGAGACAGATTAGGTCGAGGCAGCATGGATGCCGACGTTCGTTCATGCGATAATTTGTCAAAAGAAAAACAAAAAAAAGAAAGGAAAAAGGGCTTCCCCGTAAACTCTAGGTCCGTGGGAGCAGAGAGTGTGCTCGAGTGCGCGTGCTCATATGTGCGTGCACAAAGATGCGAAATAAGGCTCAGGCACAGAACGCTAACTGCGTTCACAGCCAGTCTTCGCCGTTCGGAACTGCTCGATACAAAGAACGCAGTCAATCCGCAGGCCCGCAAAAATTCATTTGCAGATGATGGAGTAAAACAGATGCTTGCTTAAAAACACCATGGGTATAATGATGGGCTCATCAAAGGAGCATGCCGTACTTGGAGACGCCTCGTGGTAAATCGTCAAGGGCTACATTTGCTCAAAACTGTGACCGTTCACCGAGGTTCAGCCAGCTCATGTCCGATGACTGCGCAGCCATTGCGAGCTGAGGCTGGGTGCTCACTCCTGAAGGAGGAGTATGGGAAGGAGGAACACTGGGCGAGTGAGGCGTCCCAAAGTAGCCGCTAGAGTTGTAGACACTGCTCGGTGCCCTATCCGTGCCCCAAGGCTTTGTCTTGTAGTCGGGATCCCAATTTTCGTTGACGCTTTCAGGGATCCCGCTCGAGTAACCTGATGAAGCCCTTGAGGAAGGACGCTCAATCTTGCCAGCTACTCCGTCTCGGAAGGGGATCTTGCTGTACTCGGCCACAACAGGGCTTCCGGAATTGACCCGGTTCATCTCTGGGCGGAAGTCAAAGTTCAGAGGGGGCACGGTGGCCGAGTCCTGTGTTACGCGGGGGTTGCGGTTGGATGTCACTTCCGAGTAGTGCGATTCGCTGTCTGAGGCAACGGTGTTCCTCTTAGCACCACCAAAGCCGAGGATCTGGAGAGCACTGCCGCCTGACCAGTATCGATTCCAGCCAGAGCTTCTGCGCATCCCATCCTGAGTCTCGAGGGGACCGTTACGGGGGCGAGGCTCTGCAACTGTCGGGTCAAAGGCAACTCCTCTTGTGCTCCGGCCCTGCAGAACAGGGTGTTGCATTTCCTGGAGAATCGGCTTGCCAATCGTAGCCTTCAGCTGCTGCTTGTGCAGTGAACTGGTGGAGCTTCGATTTGTGCCGTGGCTGGCCTTTCGGGTAAGACTAGCCTTGTTCTTGCCAGCACGGCCCATTAGGATCGCCATGGAAGAGTACGACTCTTGCGACATCTGGGGGTTGTGGCCTCGGAAATGTCCCGAATTTGGCGATATAGGGCCATTACCGAAATCTATCGGGTCCTTCTCGTCGGGGGGGAAGTTGTTCCTGGCCTGGAACTTCTCAGGCTTGCTCTGCTTCTCAGGCTTGCTCTGCTGAACCTTCTTGCGACGTCTCAGTAGCAGCAGGACCAAGATGAGCACCGCCAAGAATCCAAGGATCGTTCCGAGGGTGATGCCGAGAATGGCATTTGAGCTGAGACCAGAGTCGCCATCATCATCGCTTCCACCACCGATGGGCGCGACATCTGTAGCAGTAGCCGTTGCAGACTCTGAGGCTGTCCAAGAAGCTGTAGAGGTTGTGAGAGTAGATGAGTTAGCCGATGTCGTAGACTTGGTCTTGGTGGAAGATGAGCGTGTAGAGCTAGACGTCTTGGTGGAAGTGGTTTTTGACGTTGTGCTCTTGGAAAGGACTTTCTGCGAGTCGGAACCAAATAGTTGGTCGTTATCAAGCCACGAGTTGTTGTTGGCGTCAAAGAACACGGCGGGCAAGTCTCCGTTTCCACCAACAAAAGCAACCTTGCCATCAGAACCCTGAGCGATTGCGTAACCCGAGCGAGGCACTGTAGGTGCCGACGTTGAGTTATAGTCGGGCCAGTCCCCAACAGTCAAGTCGCGCTTGCTATTGGCAATGGCGGCGGCGTTGCCCATAGGGCCCCCTTGAGCATCCTGAATAACGTAACGGTTGACCAGGTTGGGTTTTTGCGAGAGATCGAAAACATAGAGACTCTTGGACCCATCAGTTCCTGGCACAAGGGCTGCCTTCATCGAGCTCGTAACGGTGAGAGTTGTCTGAAAAGTCTGCCATCCGGTGGTCTCGTCGAAGAGTGAAATGGGGTGTGCTGTGTCGCTGCCGCCAATCATGCAAGCATGAGTGCCATCCCAGCTCAGAAGGATTGGCTTCACGGCAGCGCGAACGGCGGCCGTGCCCTGGGTGAGGTAGGGCTCTGAAGCCTGGATGTAGAAGGAATTACTGCTGGGCTGCTGGCTCCCATCATAGTCACCGCCGAAGATAAGGATCTTGTTGGTGTCTTTTATGTATGTCGCAGCATGGTTCTGGAGGTTCTTCGTGATCGGGTCGCTGGGTGTAATGTTCGTCCACTTACGGTCGGAGTAGGTGTACTTTTGCATGCCGTTGTATGTGTCGGAACCACCAGTACCTCCAACAATGAAAAGATCGTTTTCCGTGCCAACACATTCTGCCCCTTTAACCTTCTCACCAAGTTTGAGTTTTTTCCATTCTGCGCCTTCATCCAGGGCCAAAGAGAGAAAGGCCTCAGGCGTATAAACATAAAGGGTGTTCTCGTGAATAACAGAACAGGCACCATCCAGGTTGGCCGGCGGATCGGGTAAAGTCATCGCAGCTGAATTGCCCAGTAATAAACGTCGAGAATAGGTCCGTGGGCTCACGATGGCATGTCGGGTTGGAAAACAAAGATCGTCGGATAGAGTTTACGTTGCGGATCGAGTCGTTGTTGCAGTAAGTCCACGGTCCAGCAGTTGTAGAAGTCTGATCCCAAGGTCGAGAATCGTCGTCGGTACTCTACACGTGAGGAGACAAGGCGCCTAGAAGAAGGAGACGCGCAGTTAAGCGAAAAGGATATGTCCTGGGTAAGGAATGTCTAAGGACCAGGCCAGTCGCAAGCAGACAAAGTTGCGGCTAAACGATGTGGCGATATGGTGAACCGGAAAGCTGGGGAAAGCTGGCCGAATGCAGCGAAGAGGCAGCTGGCGTCGAAAGGAGTGGGAACGGTGGCTGAAGTCTCAACACCACAGGTGCGAGTGATGATTTCACCTTGGCTTCCTGCGAAGAAGAAAGTGAAGTTGTCGTCGTTGAAGGGAAGAGGTAAGAGTCAAGAGTCGGGAGGTGTTTCGGACGATTTGGGCCGCGAGCTCGTGCGGGAGGTGGGCGTTGATGGTACGTCTGGTTGGTGTGCCCCTGGGCAAACGAAAGGGGAATGCACTCAGGCGTGTCAGGGCGCGCTATGGGGAAAGGAGGGAATCCAACGATTGGCAATAACCTCGACGCTCTCGTGCCAGACGGTGTTGCGAGGTCTGGAATGGGGGTGGCAGAAACAAGCGCGAAAACGGCAGAGCAGACCAGGAGAAGCAGTGGAAGACGGGAGAGGGAGGAACAAATGCAGAATAGGAGGACGGAGCATGGAGAAGCGGTACAGTACGAACTGGTAGTGGAGAGTCGAGACTGGGGAGGTCCTATCAGAGAGGCGGAGTCGAGAGACAAGAAAAGACAGGCCTCAACAGGGGATGGATGTATGCATGGATGTGAGAGACACAAACGAGCAGGGGTTGTTTGATGCTTGTGAGATATCCCTGCAAACAGCCACTGGATGCGCCGCACCGCAACACGATCACACTACACACCGAGCCTGTGCAAATCTGGCTACAAATCGTGACACTGTCGGATACTGTTACTAGCAATTATGGTTTGCGATTTGGTACTGAGCGGCAAGAAACTGTGCGATCCGATGAAGCCAGCCAGCAAAAATAACAAACATCGTGAGCTTGGACGTTGGCGTTGAGCATGGACCTTGGAAGGCGGAGTATTGGCGGAAAAGGTGCGACGCCCAGCTCCAGCAAACTCTTTGCGCCCCTGCGCGAGAGGCTGGTCGCCTAACGCAAAGAGCTGAGGTTCCTCATTGGACAATCTTGCCCGGCGCCAAAACCTCCCCTGTCGTCCAGACGCAGGGGCCCAGGCGGCCAATGCAGGCTCCCGATTGGTGGCATGCGGCCAGTTCAGGGCCTTCAAGCCTCTCAGGAGAGGCTCCGGAGAAGCGTTCCAGGGCATCTTCAGGGCATTCGGTCAGGGGGGGGGGGGACGATACAACGGCATCAAGAGATTAAAATAGGGGCGATCAACCACTCGAATCGTGGAAACTCGTCACTTTTCCCAGCGTTTGGGGTCTCATCCGCACGACTCGGGTATAACCAACCTGGTGGCAGGTAATCAGTAAAGGAGTACGTACGGTCGCAGGCTGGGCGGTTGGCATGAACTGCATAATACGATATTCTCAGTAATGCATAGGATATCTCGAAGAGCCAGACCGCCCTTGCTGACCGTCTGCACCGGTACGCGGCACCATTGCTCCATTCCCTCGCGTCAACCGAGTTGGCGGACAGCTCTCTACCTGTACGTGCCGTCGTGACATCGACTGATCCGAGTTCCATCACTTCTCGTGTTGATTAGACCCGTCTCGTACTTGGCGCACCCAACTGCCCACTCATTCACTTACCTGACACGCTTCCTCCCGACAAGACTTGCAAGTCGACGCATCTCCTCGCACAGCCCAAGCTCCCTACTCTATCGTGAACCCTGGTGCTTAGTGTGCCGCCGACGCTCACCGGCCGAGCGAGATTTGCATGCGCAATTGGAGGGGCATTCTCCGGTGCGTCCCTTGCTCCGCTCCATGCAACCCTGCCGAAGAAACCAGCCATTCAACCATTCGACACCGCGAGCCTGGCGCTTGTTCAGTGATACCCGCATGGTGAGCGAGGATGCAGGAAGAAGGACGCGCCTCGACTCCTCCTTCGCTAGCACCAATCCCACCAAGCATCTTCCTACTATGGGACCCCAGCCCGCCTGGGGACCGTGGCCATCTCCACCGTCCGCTTCCCATTTGAAACGCGCCATGGCGCACCCACCTGAATATCCTGACCCCTGAATCCAAGTGCGATGGTTTTCTCCGTGGAAAGAAGGCTGCAGTTGGTAAACAGCTCCTCGGGTTTGCCAGCAACATTGATTGCGTTCGCGGGATGGGGACATGCTGGCGGGCCTCATGTCGATCCTTATCGTCGTCTCAACCAACGGTTGCTCCATAATGACGAGTGTTTTGCTGCCAGACTGTGGTTTTTCTGGGTGATGCTGTTGCGCCGAAGGAATGGGAACTCTTACACTTTGGACCTATCCCAGACCTATTACGTGTTCAAGCTCACTAACACACAAGCATCCACAGCCTGTTCTTTGACTGTTCTTTTTGGTGGGTCACCAGCCACAGAAACAGACTCGCGTCTCAGCAGACATTGGATTGTCGATAACTTTCATCCATACTTGCGATCGACGTCGAAATATGTATTGGATCTGTTACGTTCTGGCACCTCTTACGTTGTGTAGATTGACCGATAATCCCAATTATGTATTCTGCCACTATACAGGCTTCTCTCAGGTCGCGAGTGACGTCTCTCCCCGGCTTTTGGTTAACTTAGAAGCTCACTTTTTATTTACTCTCGAGAACATCAGGTCCTAGTGTTCAATCGCCGGCCATTCTCTCAACTGGTCGAGGTTAGAAGGGCGCCACTTATGAAAGAGTCTCCCTTGCAGATGATGATCGTCACCTCACATACTCTTCTTATACTGTTACAGGGTAAGTACAGTAGTCGTCGCGATGACCCGCGTCATCGTTTTATCTCGTCTGCAGCTGTTACATCGCCGAAATGGCCATTTAATCTACCCTAGACTAACATCGCAATACCGTCGGCAACGTTCCTAACACTGCCGAGATATAATGTGACATTCGACAACGAGCGGCAGTCTATGCACTCTATGTTAATGTGATACGGAGTTTGTTTGATTTCTTTCCACACGCATG
This sequence comes from Fusarium devonianum, assembly GCA_017140155.1. Lineage (NCBI taxonomy): Eukaryota > Fungi > Ascomycota > Sordariomycetes > Hypocreales > Nectriaceae > Fusarium > Fusarium devonianum. The sequence continues at coordinate 29,339 of JADBHU010000444.1, read as the reverse complement.
GTCATGATTATCAAATCCCATTTCCCCCCACAAACATCAACCACACGGGAGCATGATTGCTAAGACATGTTGAGACATATGTACAATCACAGCATGTGTTATCACGTGTTTCGTCTACCACCAAAGTCAGTTGTGGTGTCATCGATTCATTCTCTTGTTACACCATGTCTTATCACTTATACAAGTCTCTCGGCACGAGAGTAAACCCAACCCTCCCAATCCGGCCAATGCCCCCTTGGCCATCCATCTAATGCTGGTCCATCACGTTCCCAAACTCCGACATTGCCAAATGATCGCTGCAAGAACGGGCCGTTACCTCCCCGTTTCCGAAATACTGTTCTGTTCACTCATCCTCCAATATTGTGAAAACTCTTTATGTGTATACTGGATAGCCGGCGATATTCCCCGCGCATGGCTCGCCAAACTATGAGCTCGCCATCGTGGCAAATGCCTCTGGAGGGAGCTGAGCCTTGGTTACGGTAAGCTTGCTGTCGTAGTCCTTGATGAGTTAGAGTGATACATACCTTTTTCTCGTTGAATATCACGAAAGCCTTGTCAAACTCCCAGTTTACTTGGGTCAGGCACATCTCTGAGTATTGTGGTGTCATTCCTGTTTGCTTGGAAAGTTCAACAATCATCGCCTGGTGTTGATCGGCTGCTGCCGGAGGCGGAACAGGCGTCGCCGCGAATACGTTGGGAAGAGGGCTGTATGCTCGCAGGGATAGCATGTCGCTAACCACCCTGATCACGCCTCGACCTGGCTTGGCTGGCCCAAGGATGAAGGTGCGGGAGAAGCTACGTTGCCCTGCCGTGTTGGTGCTTGGGTCTTGCTCCTCAAACTCGCCGTGCACCGCAATGATCAAACCGTCCACACCACCAGAGCTCTGCCCGTTGGGGTCCACTAAGCCTTGCAGAGGATGGCAGTCCATGATGTACTTGCTCAGCTCCTGTTTGATTTCGGGGTGCCGAGTGAAGGGAAGAGTCTTCCAGGCGTCTTGAATGCTGCTGGATCCTCGGAACAGCCGCTGCACGCGGGCGTTCTGGGAGGTGATCTTGGTCAAGTTCCGAGAGAGCTTGATATAAGAAGCCCACGGCAGAGGAGCAGGTGCGTCGACTTCTCGCACAGATCGCGTGTCAATTGAGATCGAAAACTGACTGTCCTCATCGTAGAACCTAGAGACCAGGCCAGGGCGGTCATTGTCATAGCAGGTAAAAAACTCCAGGAGAAAGTTCTCGCCAACACCCCCGACATCTCGGAAATCGGGCCCGTTCTGAGGAATCGCCTTGGGTTGCGACGCGGCTTCCTTCTCAGCGATCTGCTCAGGGGTGCGGAGTTGGTTCCCGTTGATGTTCTGCAGCTTGGGAAACCATTCGAGTAGCGTTGCCGGGAAACTAGGGTCTGCAGCTTCGATAGGATTCCCGGTAAGGAAGATCGTCTCGAGATGCTTAAACTTCCCTTTCCACGACTGGAGACCTTGCATAGAGCCGACCTGATTGCCGCTCATGTCAAGGTTCTTAAGATGGGGAAAAGTAGTAGCCACAACCTCCACCTGCGCGACGTCATCGATGTTGTTGCTGGCAAGGCTGATGCTTTCAATGGCATCTTGCTTTTCCTTCGATGTCTTGAACAGACCGTCACATATAGCCATTAGGCCTTTGAAAGTTTTGAGAGCTCGCTCTCGAGTCTCAAACATGCCCAGGGTGACAAGGTCTGCGTCCGACGCAAGCGCATCAAGCTTTAGTAACTTGTTGGCTCCGAGATATCTCTGGCTGAGTATCGACTGAAGTCTGGCTCGTAGCTCTTGAGTCTCTTGAGATTCTACTGCTCTGTTCTTGTCGGGAATCTCGTCCACTCTGATGACCTCCAACTGAGCCCCAGCAAAGGTAAAATTGTTGAGTTTGATTAGTTCTTCGGTGTCATCCTCATTCGCTCCTATGTAGACGTAGTCGCCAACGTAGTGGCTCTAGACTAAGTTAGCAGGCGTTGTCGATATACGGCGAGCCACGGTATTAAAGAGCCTCCAGGTTTGGCGGAAAACGCCCTTGAATTGATGTGTAGCTCCCCGAGTCTCGTGTGGTCGAGCCGAATAGTCTGCACCTGAAGCCCCGTCAATGATGAACATACCTTTCTGATTGCAACTTTTCGTTTTGAACCGGTGCGGAATGATGTGGCCTTCCGCTCCAAGAAACCGAGAAGGTCGTTCAGACCGCCACCGGGATTGCTCGCAGCCTTGCTTTGCTTGAGACCGCCAACTCGCAGCATCTTCAGGCCTGGCATCTCTTGAGATCGGGTTCTGGGACCCTTGCCCGAGGATGTCCCCGAGACACGAGAGGCGAGAGACGATGCAGTGCCATTGCTGAGGTGTTTGAGAACGTTCTGAGCACTCTTAGAAGCGCCTCGTGGATTTGTTGTTGACAGCCGTGTGCTGGCCCTGGTAGGTTTGGTTTCGGAAGTGGCTGGTTTCTTCGTGCGTCGGCCGGCACTATCCATGTCCAGATCGCCATCACCGTCAGTACGAGTGGCCTTGCGCTTCTGAATCCCGCCTCTTGATGTGGTGGTTGATTTGCGAGTTGCATTGCGCGCCTCACGCCCTGAAGTATTCTGACGACCACGGGGCGCCATTGTGGCAGAACTTAGCAAGGGCGAGTTCGGGGCGTTTTTGTTGTTGTTTGGCTTTTTATTTGATATCTTGTAGTTCCGCGGATTCTTGGAGCAGCGAAGCGCAGATCGTAGCAGGAGAGTGTATTCGAGATAACCGAGTTCGAAATGGTCGAGTTCGGAAGTGAGACGGGGGCACAAGATCAAGCGGGCTGGTGGCTTGCTTTTGTAGCTCAAGCAGACGAGACTTTGTTGTTGTTCTGAAGGACCGTTCGGAACCGAATGCCTTTGCCGCTGGCGCAGGCGAGGCGTGTACCTAGATCGCGACTCGTGTGACTGGCAAACGAGATGTAGAGCGACAAAGGATTGATGGTGTCGTTGGGTGTTATTATAGAGTCAGAGCTGTGACAAGCGGCTGCGCCCTGGGGTTGCGCGTGGTGATTAAGAGAGACGCGCCTGAAAGAAAGAATGATAGAGAGAAAGATGCAGCAGACAAAGAAGTTCTCTTCGCAAGAGGATGTGACGTTTTGCAGAGCCCCACTGAAGCGAAAGCGAGTCCAGGCAAGCAGCTTTTGGAGGCCTGACTTGCTTAGGACTAGCGCCGCATTGTGACTCAGCCAATCACTGCCGTGTCGCTCGAACACGGTGCGTTTACCACTCGAGCTTGCTTTATTGAGTCGTTCTTTGTTTGAGAGGTTCTATTGTCACGAGTAAACCATAGGCCCATAATGGTACTCGTTTACACCGTAATTAAAAAACAGACAGTTTTTCTTTGTCGAATTGTGTGTCCTTTGAATCATTCGAGTGTCAGACCTGATACTTTAGCATGATCTAGTATCCACCACGTGACTACGCGTGCGATTAGTAGTTGCCTTCCAGGTTGGCACGACTCGATAGTCCCGTTTAACGCGTCCCTTCTCTGGACCTACCTTGACAACCATTGACAGCTATTATCGCCACTAATAGTTCATGCGACAGCACCAACGGGAAATTGCGCAGTTCGCGATGGTTTAGTCTGCTGAGTTCGCACAAAATACGGACCGCAGCTGCGCTACGGCGTTGGTATGCCTATTATGGATAGTGACGAGTTCGACGACGACATTGCCGACGAAGACTTCCTCACAGCTTTGGATCAGGTATCATCTTCTGTCGGCAGACCCTTATCCAAGAGGACTCCAGTCAGGCCTGCACAAAGCTCTGGAGTTGGGACATCGATACCGATATTTCCACAAAATCCAGCAGCTGCAGCAGCACTCGAGTTGGAGGACCTACCATCCGATGCCTTCTCATCTCCAGAACCACCACAGTCAAAGCCGGCGGCCTCGGAGACTACCTCATTGGCTCCAGCTTCTCGATCAGGATTCAACAGGACTAATTCGGGTAATTGGCGCCAGACGACCCTTTTTGGTGGTTCGGTCTCTAGCAATGGCCCAGGAACATCACAGTCGGCATCTGCGCGAATGTTTCGTGCCGATCTTCCTCGCGAAGAGCCGACTCATCATGAAGTCGACAAGCAAGCCATGGAGACTTGGGTTTATCCCACCAACCTGGGGGCTATCCGAGACTACCAATTCAGCATTGTGAAGAACAGTCTCTTCAACAACACATTGGTAGCGTTACCAACTGGCCTGGGAAAGACATTCATCGCAGCAACTGTGATGCTCAATTTTTACCGGTGGACCAAGAATGCCAAGCTTGTCTTTGTCGCCCCGACGAAGCCTCTTGTAGCACAGCAAGTTGATGCATGCTACAACATTGTGGGGATACCTCGGTCAGAGACTACTTTGTTGACTGGCGACATTGCTCCAGCCCTCCGTGTTGATGAGTGGGAGACACGGCGCGTCTTCTTCATGACCCCTCAGACGCTTCTGAACGATATCTCTCACGGTTATGCAGACCCCAAATCCATCGCTCTGCTGGTAATCGACGAAGCCCACCGGGCAGTCGGGGAATATGCATATGCCAAAGTCACGAAGCTCATCCGTCGATTTTCCAAGAGTTTTCGCGTTCTGGCCTTGACCGCGACCCCAGGCTCGAAGATTGAGACAGTGCAGGAAGTTATTGACAACCTTGGTATATCCCATTGCGAAATCCGCACTGAAGACTCGATCGACATCCGCCAATATGTCCACCAGAGGAACATTGAGCAGGTCGTTCTTGACCCTTCCGACGAGATGATTCTTATCGGCGAACTGTTCACGAAGGCGCTTAAACCGCTGACCGACAAACTAAGCTCGCAAAACATTTGGTTCGGACGAAACCCTATGGCCATCACAGCGTACGGGCTTATGCAGTCCCAGAAAGAGTGGTTCGCGACGCGAGGGCGGCACGCCAACCAGGGTATCCAATTCATGATGCGGGCCGTCTTCAGCGTTCTTACTGGCATTGCGCATTCTATAAAGTTACTCAATTTTCACGGTATCAAACCATTCTACGACAACATTGCCGACTTGCGTAGCGAACAAGAAGGCAAGGGAGAGAAGGGATCAAAGTACAAGCGTCAACTCATTGAAGACTCGAATTTCCAAGAGATGATGAACCGGATCTCGAAGTGGCTGCGCACGGATGGCTTCGTGGGCCACCCAAAACTCACTGCTTTGGCGGATTGCGTTTTAAACCACTTCATGGATAAGGGTGAGGGCACGGCGACACGAGTGATCGTTTTCAGCGAGTATCGTGATTCGGCCGAAGAGATTGTACGCATGCTCAACACCCATCGGCCCCTCATCAAAGCTAGCATCTTTGTCGGGCAAGCCGACAGCAAACGTGGAGAAGGCATGAAGCAAGCGCAGCAGATCGAGGCAATCGAGAGGTTCAAGCAAGGGCAATTCAACGTTCTTGTTGCAACCTCGATCGGTGAGGAAGGGCTTGACATTGGTCAGGTGGATCTGATTGTCTGCTATGATTCTTCTGCATCACCTATCCGTATGCTGCAACGCATGGGCCGAACTGGGCGCAAACGAGCGGGCAACATCGTGCTGCTCCTGATGCGTGGGAAAGAGGAGGACCAGTTCGCAAAGTCCAAGGACAGTTATGAGAAAATGCAAACCCTGATTTGTGAGGGTAGTCGTTTCAACTTCCGGTTTGATCTCTCGAACAGGATGGTTCCCAGAGAGATTCGTCCAGAAGTTGACAAGAGACACGTCGACATACCCATAGAAAACACACAAGATCCGTCGCTGCCAGAACCCAAAAAACGTCGAGCCCCACGCGGAAAGAAGAAGCCACCGAAACAATTTCATATGCCCGATGGCGTGGAAACGGGGTTCCAGAGCGTGGCAAGCATGCTGGGCGTGGGTGGTAAAGGGAAACAACCAAAGGCGCGGCGCAACCAGGAACTTGACGATACTGTTCCAGTCCCAGACTTGAACAACGTACTGCTTGGCGATGGAGAGCTTAAAGAGCTCAACCGGGCTTATCGTGACCTGCCATTCAGCCACAGCGTTGTTGAAGAGACGGACATGCCAAGCATGACGACGTACCCTGAGCTGCAAAGACAACTACGACCGACCGTCATGCTCAAGCATGGGGCTTGGACGAAACGCTGCGTCAAAATGTGGAACAAGATGGCCAATGACCCAGAAAGCTTGGTGTTGCCCTGCCGATCTGTTGATACGAGCAACTACCTGGAGGTACCGGTACCTGCGTTTGCTGGGTCCGAGGGAGAAACGGACGAAGAAAGGCCTCCGAAACGAACCAAACTAGCAGCTGCGAGTAAACCAAATCAAAACAGGCACCCCCCTCCGCGCGCTCAGCCTCGCGCCAAAAGAAGAAGGCTGTCCCCCGTCATGGAGGCAGGATCTTTTGCTCTGGGCTCAATGGTAGATGAGGGGCTATCAGAAGATGAAGAGGACGAAGAGGAAGAAAAAGAATTGGCTCCTCCTCGAGGACGCGGACGGCCGAAGAAGGGCAGCAAACCTCAAGGGAAGGGCAAACGAAAGACTCAACGGAAGGCCGGTGGCATTAACAGCGACGAGGTTGGAGATGACTGTGATCGCGACAGCGACCTCATGGAGACGAGTGGCTCGGATGATGGTGAAGATCTTATTGATTTCATCGTCTCCGACAACCACCTCCCTTCAAGCGCAAGGGAGCCTCGCTCCACTTCGCCTACGTCAGCCAGCGCATCATCACCACCACCCGCCACAGACGAAACGGCCAGGCCTTTCTTTGTGCCCACAACATTCTCGGCGACACAGGAAAGTGAAGACATCCCAGAACTCGACAGGATCATCATGACGAAAAAGGTAGGCGACGGCAAACCCGCGGCGGAGGAGCCAGAGGATGAGGAGGTTACAGTACGAAGGAGAAAGCGCGGGAAACGAGCCATCGTGGATGACAGCGACAGCGACAGTGACTTATGAGAATTGGAAGCCACAGATTTGTGAGCAGATACCGACAGAACATATTATACCGGAGCATCGTTGCGGCGAATGGGGCAGAATGGTACATTAACTATGTAGACTACGGGATATGTATGAATGAACGAGTTATGACAGCAAGGCCGTCTTATGACCACTAATGTGAGCTCTTCAGCCTCTCCAGCACCAATGCGTGATACGGGTCCTATCGTCATTGATTAGCTTCCTATCCATTGACGTGAGGGTCCGAAATGAAAAATGGACAACATCTCGAAACTTCAGAAACCCAGGTTATAAGCACCACCACCCTCGACGCACCTGTCAGGCTCACCGACACGCCAACCCGCGACACCCCGCGTGCAAGCACACCCGAAGGCGGCGCACAGCAGGATAAATGCAGGCGAGCTTGTCAGGAGCTTAGCTGGCAGGGCATGATTCGAGGGCAGTCTCAGACGGCTCTTCCTATAAGCTTGAGGAGGGTTTGAAAAAAGGAGCTCATCATGCGAGAGGGAAATGACTATGGGGTTTGAGAGAGGAGGTTGACTTACGGAACTGAGAAGCAAGATGGAGGCGGGTTCGCAGTTCGCTCATCAAGCGGAATGCGTGGTTGTTGAGAGGACGGAGAGAGAAAATTGCAGAGAAAAACGCGGTTTTGGCTGTTGCGGTGGATACGTTTTCTGCTAAGCGATCCAAGGACACTGCACTTAGACGCGGAAGCCGCTAGACGCGTGCGCCTAAGACTGTGGCTCAATCAGCCACAGAAGCCCCTCCTCCGCAGGATGCGCCACAAGCGGCGAGCTCTCTAGCACCCCGGATCCCATTGTCCGCGCAGCCAATCAGTGCCCGGGATCCCGCTCCGGCAAGCCGGGTTCTTTATGGAGTGTTCCCATCGTCTTCGTCACTGACCGATCTCCATCTCATCACATCACCCCCCCGCCGCTTCGCACTCCGCCTCTTCCCCTCCTACCGACTCTCTTCTTGTGCATCAGCTCTTTTGCACACCGCATCGCACCGCGCATCCAGGGGAAGTAACAAAAGACAGTCAAGAAGCCATGGCTGCGACGAGTGTCTCGCTCCTCAAGTTCGTCGGCACTGTCTCGCTCGGCTTGCTGACGGTACGTTAAGCTTCCCCCATCCACCTGGGCTTCTTAGTATCAAGTGGTGGTACCGAGCTTTCGACTGCACACATATTGCGTTCGCACACACAGATTTTGCATCAAGACATATCATCTAGCGAGATCTAGCTACTGGAAACCGTTGTTGCGCACTTTCATGCATGACACTCTCTACTTACAGCGCCATTGCAACGCCTTTGCATGCGCCCCATCGGCGCATAGCTCCCTTCATTCATCCAAGACCTAGCTTGCTAACACCATTCTTTCTTAGGGCGTCTCTTACTCCATCTCAACTCTCACACTACCCGCCCTCCTCCGCTTGCCCTCCTCCTCTTCCGCGTCTCACGGCCTCTCGACCCTCAGCGCCGCCCTTAACACTCCCATCCTCGCCCTCACCACACTCGCCTCGGCGCCTTTCCTCCTCAGCTTCGCCCTCGCTCCTCGCGCATCGCGCCACCCCTACCTGCTATACACCGCCCTCCTCGCCGCTCTCTCCACTGTCGCTCCCGCTCTTATCCCTGCGCCTGTGCCCCGACATGTCGCTCCCACCGCGCCCCGACAGTCCTCTCGCGTCAAGATGGAAGCCAGCTACGAGGTTCTGGGCGATATGAACAGCGAGGCCGCTAGTGAGGAGGAGATTGAGGATGTAAACGGAGAAGAGGTGAGGGCTGAAGTAGAGGGTCTTGCACGGGGCTACATTGCTCGAACGACCCTGTCTGCTCTTGGATTCGTCATGGCGGTTGTCGGCATCTGGGGCGATGGCTCGCCTCAGGCTGTTGTCTACGTGTCGTAAGGGGAGGTGCTCCTCAGCTATGATTTCGATATCGATATGCTCAAATAAGGGATAATATTCAAACACAAGGGCGTTCTACTGGTTTGAAGCATGATACTTCCACGCGGCAATGTGGACCATCTCCTGTCAAGCACTGCAAAGGATACAAATAGTATACCACTTATGTACACAATACATAATATCTTGACAGCGCTGTATCACCACGAGCAAAGTCCAAACGAAATCTAGACGCACCAGCACTAAAATGTCAACCTACTGTGCTAGTCCATACGAGAGTTATCATGACTGGAGTGCCCTAGGATACGAACTTAGATAGGACCCTTCCAAATGAGTGAACAGACTCCCGAATCTGAATATGGGCGCATCGTGGGAACCAATTTACCCTCAAAGCCACAACTGCTCCATCATTCTCTTCTTGTTCTACTGGCATCTAATGGCTCATGGCGGGTGCTTGATCACAAGGTTGAAAGCAATCGTCAGACCATGTCCAATTGCTGTCAACCGGCGCCGCATTGCAAGCCGCTTACATTACAAATCATATTTTCAAAAACTTTCTCAACATCAACCGGTCGTCAAAAACGTCCGATTTTCTGTGCAACAAATCTGCTTACAAAATAATATAATATAATAGTCGAAATAGCATAACATAACAGTGTCTTCCACACACCATCATGCCAATCATCTCTCGCCTACATGCTCAAAAGCCTTTAGTGATAGTTGCCGCAGTCTGAGCAATAACTGTTGTTTTCTGACTGCACATCCTCGTCGTCTTTGGAGTCCTTCGTCTTCCATGCCTGAGAAAGACGAGAGTTGAGCTCTTGCAGGGCGAAATCGGTTGTTGTCTTCTCCCCCGCCTCCCCCGCCTCCTCATCCTCTGCCTGTGCCTGTATACTAAAGTATCTCGACGCCGAGTACTTCTCGCCCAGCCGTTTCGCCACATCGTTGGCCTCGTTCAAACTTACGAGACGACGATGATCGGGGTGCCTTCTAATCGCGGTAGCGCAGAGGTCCCATATGACGTCCTTGACAGAAACATCGTCGAGTCTCTTACTGTGGCCATTGTTGCCTGCCCCCATGGAGCCCAGGATTTGGGAAACCTTGTCCGGGCTGTACTCGTTCTCAAGCCCCAGGCCAGCAAGTAGCTCAATTCTTTTCTCTGCTGTGTGAGCCTCGAGGTTGGCTTTATTGAGGAACTCCTCTGGCTGCTTATTGAGAACCACAGTCGCGCGGTTGTGGTTATCCAAGCTGGGATTTCCAGGCTTGATGAACTTTTGGCCGGTGAGTCGATCGTGCGCGACCTCAGCTGGTGTTCGGCCGACAGCGTTTTCTCGGTAGAGCAGCCGAGGCTTGAAATCCACCATGACATGGACCAAAGAAGCCATGTCGTTCATAATCGCCGTGTGCAAGCAAGTGTCGCCTGCGCCGTTGAGCATTTCCAACTCCTCGCCCTTAGAGTACTCAAGAAGAAGTTGGAGCAGCTGGACTGCCTCCTTCTCCCGGTTGTTGTAAGGCTTCGGGGCATAGCGGTTGTAATAGTAGTTGCGGTTATACCTGTACTGATTGGTGTTGTCGCCCTGCACTCCAGAAGCTTGCGACACCCAAGTATGCAAAGGAGTATTGCCATTTTCATGAAGGTTCTTTCGCTGGAGGAACAAGTGGCTGCGGAGACTGGACTCAAGCAGCTCAAGGAGTTCTCGAAGTTGCTCGGCCTTGGGGTTGCCTGCAACCGCTGCGTGGAGAATGTTCTCGCCCTTCTGGTTGCGAGTGGATTGATCGGCATTTGCCGCCACAAGAATCTTGATAGACTCGGTCCGTCCAAGGCGGCAGGCGACCATCAGAGGCGTATCGCCCTGAGAGTTCTTCTTCTCAAGGGATAGAGGACAAGCCTCCACAAGATACTCGAGCAGCTCGTTGGTCCTCTCCCCAACGTCGGCCAATACCGCACAATGGATTACGAGATCATCTGAAATGTTGTTAACTAACTTCCAACGGTTGTCAGACGAGTAGAGAAACTCACTATCAGCTCCGAGCCACTTTGAAATGACACGATCGAAACCGCCTGGGCTTTCTTTGAGATGCTTGAGCCGAGGATCTTCTCGAGCAAGTTTAGACTTTCCGAACTCGCCGTAAAGTCTGTGAGGAGCATCCCCGAGAAAGAACTCCACACTTTCCACGCTGCCTCCTAGCGCAGCATGAAGAAGAGGCGGCGTCTTCAGTCCCGTAGTCTTCACTACCATGTTGCGACCAGCAGTAGCCCAATCCCTCCTGCACGAAATGTCAATATCAAGCTTTCACGGTGGAATCCCTGGTTGACATACCTTTTCTTTCCGTAGACTGTCAGTCCCTGGTAGTACCGTGGTTTTTTCTTCATCTCAACGCCGCTCTTCTTGACAAGGTGATCAAGCGGAATGCCTGCACCAGTTCGCTTGATCACTTGGGCAAGCAGCTGGGTCTTGCCATGTTCGACAGCCCACTTGAAATCCTCTTGAGGGAAAGTAAAGCTACCGGTCGACTCGTCGTCGTCAGTGTCTCCTTCAAATTTCTGGCCTGCATAGTGCTGCACCATGTCCAAAAGCACCTTGAGTCCTGTCATGTCATCCGTGTCAAAGGTATGGACAAAGAGACTTCGCTTTTGGTTGTCGTAAACGATTTTGCCGCCCTCAACTTTCCAGTTGGGGACTGATTGACAGATGACAGCAAGAGGTTTGGTATGAGACTTGACCTGCATGGGGACGTGGCCAATGTCATCAATGGTGAAGTTTTGCTGCACCTTTTCGGCCACGATCCGAGGCTCGCCGTCATCAGAGTCATCGGACTCTTCTTCCGAGTATTCGTCCTCGTCCTCATCGCGCGTCTCCATTCTGAACTGAACCTTCTCCTTGTCTGGCGGAGACCACTGTGCTTTCACAATCTCGAGCAGAGCCTGTGCCAGCTCATGGTGTCCCCGGAGAAATGCTACAGAGAAAGGAGTATTGCCCATGTTATCGGAGACCGCAACTTTCAATGGAGGTTGATCCGCCTTTGGGCCCCAGGCTTGGAGAGTAAGGGCCTTGATGGTCTCAGTATCTCCCTTCCATGCGGCTTCCATCCTGTGTCAAGTCAGCAAGCAGTTTACCAAAGAGCTTCAAGGATACTTACAGCTCGACGTAGCCATCCCGTCGCGTTTCTGTCATATCTTTGTCGTTGTTGAACGAGAAACTGAAATCGTACGGCTTCGGCGGTTTCTCCTGATCATCATTGCGTTTGGTGCGGTTGTTCGATCTCGTCTCGGTCTCGATATCAGGATGCAACTCCACGAATGTCTTTCCGCCGCGGCTCACAAGAGCTTCCTCTAGTTTTTCAAACCCAGCAAGAACCTCGTTGACAGCGTCGCGTTTCTCGGACTCTCCCGTCAGTTCTTTAAGATTCTGGAGTTCCTTGTTGTACTTCTCTTGCTGGGTCTCAAAATCCTTCTTCTCGCGATTGACATTGTGAGAGACAATCCAGTGTGAGTAAGTTCCTGTGGTAAATTTGCTCAGGAATTCGTCCATGCCAGGCGTCTCCCAGGGCTTCACCGCGCCCCGTTTCTCCCCAGAATACTTGCGGAGGTCCTCGAGTGCCGATTGAACCAGATCGAGAGCCGATTGTCCCTTATTCCAAGAGCGCTGATACTCATTATAGATCAGTTTTTCGGTGGTTGCAGTCAACGAATTGGGGCTGGCGCCGTTCTCAAGAAGCTTGACTGCGGCATCAGTATTGCCAGAGCGGATGGAGGTGATCAAAGGTTGCTCTAGCGATTCCTTATACTTCCTCTGATTGACTTCCAAGGTTCCAAGGCTGCCTGACTGGGAGGGCGAAACCTTTGCGGATTTCAACCAAGTCTCAAAGTCAATCTGGGCTTGAGCACCGCCATTTAGCAGCTTGAGGACCAAGATTGAGTCTCCATGCTCAATGGCGCTGTGAAGTGGTGCGATTGTCTCTTGGTTCCAGTAGTTTCCAGCGAAGACCAGGTGGTTAATAGCTGTCTTGACTCCCGTTTTGTCGGTGTCCATAAGCGTATCGATGAGACCGGTTTCTCCGGACTCAATATACCTGTGAAACGCAGTGCATCCATTGGAATCGGCCTGGGAAGAAGTCGCACCGAGCTTCAAAAGGAGCTCGGCCGTCGACTTGGCCTTATCTTTGGGGAGTGACAGCGCGAGAGCTAGCGTCAAGATGGCCCCTGTGTCAGCATCGTTGTTCTTGTTGATGAACTTGACTGGTAGAATAGAGTCGGCTCCATACTACTGAGGGATTAGCAGATGTTCTGGGACGGCAATTCATTAACGAAGCCAACTTACGTCACAGAGCAACTGGACGGCATCCTCATGACCCTCAGAAATAGCAAGATGGAGAGGCGAGCATGGGACATCCCAGGCCAAGACATCAATGTGGAAGTAGTCTGGCTCATCTTCCGATTCATCCGGAACGAGATCATCCTCGTCGTCATCTCCCTTCTTGACCTTGACAAAGGATCCAGTTGCCATCGATGCGGTATCTGCGTCGGTTGTTTCACCGTCAATCAATTCGCCGTCAGACTCCTCATCAGACTCTTCTGGTTCTTCTGAGTCGGGTGCTTCCTTCGAGACGCCTTCCAGCTTGTTGTCAGAGCCTTTCACCTTGGCTGCCTGGCGCTTTCTGTCCTGGTGCTCCTCTTCGATCTCCTCGTTTTCGATGCTCTTCTCCATCAAGATCTTAATCATCTCCACGTTACCTCGTGAGGCAGCCAAGTGCAGTGCAGTTCTTCCGTCAGCCAGACGAGCAGTGAGCCGCGAGCCATGATCGACAAGACATCTGACTACCTCTGGAGTGGAAGTCATAACGGCAAGGTGGAGAGGCGATCGACCTGTGTAGTCTCGTTTATTCGGGTCAGAATCCTCCTGGCCAAGCCAGTTGAGGACGTCATCGACATCACCATCCACGATGGACTGGCAAAGTCTAGCCGTATTGCCAACGTAAGCCATATCTGTCCAGTCCTGCTCTGTGAGCGGATTGAAAGAGCCGATCTGTTGGCGGCCGGGGTCGTCGATGAGGAAGGCAACTTTGCCCTTGATGTAAATCTCGCCTTCTTTCTCTGCAACCTCCTTCTCCTCAGGCGTCACAGGTTCTGGGCAGCTACCACAGCAATCCTCAATCACATCCTCAACGCGGCCAAAGAATGCGGGGTGGCGATGTAGATAGACCTCGCGGTCTGCAGGCTGATTCCATTCGGCGTTCAGGAGGAGATCGCGGGTGTAGCAGAGCTTCTCGATGCGCTTGGCGTTGAAATGCTGCCCATAGGGGACGGTGAAGGTGTGGTAATTACTGATGTCTTCCTCGGAAAGCCAATCGGCAATTTCGTCCTCGTGATAATCCTTGATGTTGCCGTGGAGAACTTGGTTGTTCTTATACACTTGGGGGCGACCGCGCTCCTCGCGCCTCTTGTTGAGATACGTCTCTCGAGCTGAGGTAGTGGGAAGCCTTTCGAGAACGAGAAGACGGGCTAAGCCGAGCGTTCTCTGGAAGCTCCTTTCAAAGATGGTTGGGTCAACACGAGATCGATCAAGGTCGGGCCAATACACCTCGAAATTCCTGTGAGAATATTTGGAAAGGCGGTTCTCATAAGAAGGACTCCGACGGGTAAGATCAACATGATTGATCTGGGTGATGAAGCTTCCCAGCGCCCTGGGGGTGACATATACCTGTTTGCCATCGTAGGCTCCGCCAGCGGCATCGATATCAAAGCCAGTAAGGATTTCGCTGACAGACTTGTATACACGCAGAACAATCTTGGCTGGGGATTAGCACATGAGAATTGGCACGAGAAGATAATTTCACTCACCTGTACGTGGCGGACAGGGTATTGACTAGCGATGGTGATCGCGTACTTGGTCCTCACCACTGTGACCTCGTTGAGGAGAGCATCCCGAATAGCCTGCTCAATTTTCTTGATCTTTTCGATAGCTTGTTCATGGGTGAGACCGTAGAGGAAGAGGTCCACATCAGAAGCAGGGCAGAACTTCTCATGATAATACTCACGAAGCTTGCGCTTGGTGGTGTTGAACTCTTTGGGTACGGGCAAGAGGCAATTGACGACTGAGGAGCCAGCGGCCACGACGTTGTTCCAGTCCAAATCGACCATTGAGGATTCGGAGAAGACGTTGAAATTCTTCTGGAACTCGGCCAGATTGGCGACGGTCGCTGGAGAGCCCTGGGGACGGCGCTTGTCGTCTGGTAAAGCCATGATGTACTTGGACTTCTCCTCCTCCGATTCGGCGTCTAGTTTCCTAGCACGAGTGGTGATGACCTTGGTGTCCTCGGTAAAGAGAGGGAGCACATTGAGATGAGGATCATCTAGAATTGGGTTCTGACGGTCTTGGGCATACACAGATCGTAAGTCTGCTTCATATTTGCGATATGGCTCCAAGATATCGATCATGGATTTGTCCTGGTTTTCGGCGATGTACTTGGCTAGCTCCGAATGACGGGCGGGAAGCTCGGGGAGGTTTGCCATGATGGTGAAGGTTGGACTAGAGAATTGGAGAGGGAGAGGAGCTCAAGGCGGAGATTTATAGTATATATTGACCACGATGAGTCCAGGAGGGGATAGGATATTGAGTAGAAGGTGGAGGAGGTGAGAGGTGGTGTAAGTGGGGGAGACCAAAATGGCAGTCGCCGAGCAGACGTGAGACAAAGAGCGGTTGCTCGGTACTTGAGGTACGAACAAGAACGTTGTGGTTGAGAGCTGTTATGACGATAGAAGCGAGTCTGACAAGGTGGATTGAATCAGTTCCAGGCTGGCTAGACTTGATCCATATCGAGGAAGAAGCGAGGGGATTTAAATGACTTTATAGCAAACCGCCCTTTGAGGTGAAGCCGCCCGCCGCCCCTCACTGAAGCCATCTTCGCCAAGCAGCGACTAGCCAGCTATTCCCAAGCCGTCCACTAATTTCACGTAGTTCACACCGCTGGCGCCATGGTTGATGCGGAGTGATGTGTGTACTGCAGGTGGCACAAACGCGCTGAGCTGATGTTGGGCTGAGGGGGGCGCGTCGGCAGCACGTTACAGGAGGCTGTGCTGCCTAGAGCAACGGGGATCTCAGCACGCGAAAGCCCGTGATCGAGACTCAAAACTGGGGTTGATTTCAAGGATGGCACTTCTGAGGCTCGTTGCCCCGCTGATGCCTGGCGAATACGACCAAAGCCCCCTCCGACTTGATTCATCCTCACGGTCAACAGCTTGATGATGGTGATACGGCGTGAACTGGCGTTTGCAGAGCTTCACGTTCCATCCCGTCGTGGCCATCTCGGCAATCGACTATTCGAGGTCAATCCCGCCATCTCTAGGCAGAAAGCCGCCAATCCTACTCTCCTTGAGCCTTGTGGTTTACTAAAACGCCACTAGAGATCATCATCGGATGATTGACCGTTCTCATTCTCACTTGCTTACTATGTCCGCGCCGTCGCAATTGACACTTTCGGCTGCGGGGACCTACTCGGTGGAAGGGTGCTAAGCCATGAGCCATGAGCCATGCCCTACGCAGTACGTACAACAACGAAGTTATCCAAGACTTTTAATTCCACGAACCACTCCATTGCGGAATTATATATATCCCAGTTCATGTCCATCTCCTTGTCTTCAAGCCCAATCTGTCTACTTCACCTTAGCGTGCGATTCGTTGCTTCGTTTATCGAACGGCTTCGCGGACTGACCACGAAGACATCATCGTCTGATCTGCAAACTTGACTCGGCAACACCTTTAGTCTACCCCAAGTAACTATTAAAGAACACAAGGCACTTGATAGATTACACGCTGTGCAGGGTAGTCAGGTCAAGGGCTGAAATCGCGAGTTACTTCACGTTAGAGAGCGGCTGGAATTAGAACCCCACCCTGTGGAGCCTCCCGTCGGCAGTGAGGAAACAAACAGCTAAACTCATCAAGATTCAACTCTCGTTTTGTGTTATTGGATGATGGTAGCTATTTAATCCCATTTCTATGACTTCAACAACTTAGCCTCAGTATCAGATTGAGCCCAAAGATTCGCTTCATAGCGCCGAGGAAAGAAAGGCCTTAAGGCGAAAAGTAGTTGGGGGTTAAGCTCGTTGCCAGATACTGTCATACCAACTTGTTGGCGTTTATTATTGCGGTGTGAAATAAACACGCACATTTAAAGAAGGACCAAAGAAAACCCCCTCAAGATCACGCTTTATTTGATAGTATTGATCATTTCCGTGGCCCTGTTATGCTTAAAGCTGATTCATTGCGCAACGCTTGATGGGTGAGCATGAGTCACGTGCTCTCGCATCCACTGAATAACCGACGCGTGACGCGCAGGACAGCGATCCACGGCCGCCTGGGTCACGACAATAGGCAGATTCTCTCCGCAACCTCATCACTCCGGGCCAGATCAAACACGTCGCGAGCAACTCGATGTCCTCCAAGAAAGAAGCTGAAAGACGCCCCGACATTCACGTGTCGGCTTCATGACTCGCAACAACCTCGCAGAGCACCTGTCCTGGCTGTTGAACGACCAAGCCCGCTTCAAGCCCGCTACACCTCCATTTCCGAGCTGCAGTGACGCCTCCCAGATCGGACTGTCTCAATCTCAACACTCGGACTCTCAAGGAAGCTCCAAATTTCAAGCTCGACCCTCAAGCCGACTTGGGGACGGAATTTGGCCAAACAACGACGCGTCGACTGCATCCAATGGCTGGAGCGGGCTTGGCGCAAGGTTGCGGGATACGGACCAGGTGATATTGGAGGACGACACTATGGCCCGCCTCATGTCGAGTTCGAAGCCCAAGAAGCCCAGCCTTGTCTCAAGACCCCAGCCGCTTCTCACTCCTTCGTCCATCACTCCTAACCGCTCGACCCGACAAGATACCCCCTCCAAACGGAGCAATCTAAGTGAGTATTGCATTTATCGCGGCGAAGAACTTTACCTAATTGTGATTTATAGGTATACGAAGCCCCGAGCCAAGTAAAAGTCATGGCTCCCCACCAAAGAGAATGCCGGCCCCGGCCCCGGATCGGGAACAGACGAGCAGCCCAGACTTTCCAACCCTCAAGCCTGACGCCCTAGACTACATGGATCTGACCGACGATACCTTCGCCTCTTCTGATTCACTATCGTTTGGCAGCGATGTAAAAATATGGCACGAAGATCATGCAACTCGACCAGCGCCAGTCTTCTCAAGTGGTAAAAAGAGGAAAAGCAACGAGATCACCAGGGAAGAGTTCAGCGATTTGGGCGACTTCCCGGATGTTTACGAGCTTCTTGGTACCGATCCTCCGGCCCCTAGCCCTGGAAGCCGGTCTGGAACGCGTCGAAAAGACGGCTCTCGTAGTACTCGCACCCCCCGAACTCGCGATGGTTTCAAAAACCCTTTGTCAACCGAGATCCAGCCAATTAGCGAGGAAGATCAAGACATCATGCTCTCACCTTCAAGACGGGTACGCAGCCAGCTTTCTCGTGGAAACTCTCCACGAACAGCAGTGCCCGTCATCGACACTCGGCCTTCTACAAAGAGAGCCAACAGTCCTTTGAAAGAGTCTGCGAGCTCTGAAACCTCCGAACCAGTCCGTCATGCAAAGTTAACGCCGCCACTCGCCGAGAGCAGCCGGGACGAGCTGGTCATCCCCGATTCCGATGATGAGTTCATGACGCCTCCTTCTCACAACAACTCAATCGCCATCTTGAAAGCTTCTACGAGCAAATTGCCACAGTCCAAGACGAGCGCAGTGCCTGAACCTCTTTCTGCAGCCCAGAAAGGGTTCGACTCATCATCGCAATCTCACGTCTCTTCTGAAATCACCACTGCTGGAATACCTCTTGCTGCAACGAGCAGCTCACAGACCACAAAAACAGCACCGGATAATTCATTCAGCGAAGCCCTTGCTGAATCCCACCATGAAGCTCCTCCGCGTTCAAGCCAGACTCCCGCGCTTCTTGGCCATATCGCTTCCGACACATCGATTCTATCCAGATGGGCCGAATACATTGATCAGCTTATTCAGCAGAACGATAAGAACTTCATGCGTGCAATCAACGAGCGCTGGCCGAAGGACAAGCGATCTGAGGTCAAATTGGAGAAGGAACGTCTAAGGCACCAGCAGAAAGCCATCAAGGAACTTGCCGCCCCAACAGACGAGTACAGGACGCTTTGTGTCAAACGAGAAGAACTCGCCCAACTCATTGCGCAAGCGTATGCCGAAGGCCATGATACAGACGAAGATGAAGTTCGTCTCGATGACCTTACCGATGAGGTCCAGGAGGTGGAACAGGCGCTTCTCAAGATCATTGATGATGCTAGGCTAGATGTTTCTGGCTTTATTGGAATCATCCAAGGAGTTACTCTTGCAGCTACTGCACCAGTTGTCGTGATGGGAACTCAGCCATTGTTCCAGAGTAGCGTCAACATGTCCATGCCATCGAGAGATGCCATACCAGCGAGCGAGACGGGCTCGCAAGTAGTGCACCAGACCCAGCTGCCCAAGCATCCCCACTGGAACCCTTCTGCATCGAGGATTGAGGCTTCACAGGCAATGAGTGTGCTTTCACAGGACGGCAACGACCTTTCATCTTCACTTTTCCCAAGAGACGCGGCGAGAACGTCAAAGGCACATCAACAGTCGAGACCGATAACAAGACCTACGATGACGGACCCTATACTAGCAGAAGCAGAATTCGATGTCGGCGACGATGAACTATCTGCTTTTGATGATTATCAACTGCAGTCGAGATCCCAACCTGCAAACAGTCTGGTGGCTACTGCGAGCAGTCGGAGAATGCCACAAGCGATGCATCATCGCCCAGGCGAAGAATTTAGTGATTTCAGCGACGATGAGGACATGCTTGCTTTTGCACAGGATTACGAGACCCGTCAATCCCTCGCGCCCCCCTCACAAGCGAGGAAGGTCTTCTCGGAGACGTCTGGGAACGCTGCTCCTAGTTCCAAATTGAGAGCCTTGACAAAGAAGGCATTGCCTTCAGTGACGCCAGACGCAATCCCGGCCGAGCTGATGAAGCACCCTTGGTCACCTGAGGTTCAGAGGATGCTCAAAGATCGGTTTAGAATGAGAGGTTTTCGTCACAACCAGCTTGAGGCTATCAATGCCACTCTGGGGGGGAAAGATGCCTTTGTTCTGATGCCAACAGGAGGCGGCAAGTCTTTGTGCTACCAACTGCCGGCTGTCATCAAGTCGGGCAAAACAAGAGGTGTCACCGTTGTCGTATCGCCTCTGCTCAGTTTGATGCAAGATCAAGTCGATCACATGAAAGCCTTGGGCATTCAAGCTATCGCATTCAATGGTGAGTGCACTGCTCAATACAAGAGACAGGTTATGGATATTTTCGAAGAACGAAGTCCGGAGCACTTCGTCGAGCTCTTGTACGTTACCCCTGAGATGGTCAGTAAGAATACTGCCTTCAACAACGCAATGCGAACACTCCATCGCAAAGGCAAGTTTGCGCGACTCGTCATTGATGAGGCACACTGTGTCAGTCAATGGGGGCATGACTTTCGACCCGATTACAAGACCTTGGGTCAAGTCCGTCAAAGATACCCCGGGGTGCCAGTCATGGCCCTGACGGCCACTGCGACACAGAACGTCATCGTCGACATCAGGCACAATCTTGGAATGGACAATTGTCAAACCTTCTGTCAGAGCTTCAATCGCCCGAACCTGTATTACGAAGTGCGCCCAAAGTCGACAAACGACAAAACAATAGACAGCATTGCTGCTATGGTCAAGTCCAAGTACTCCAGCCAGAGCGGCATTGTTTACACCATCTCCCGGAAGAACGCAGAGAAGGTTGCAGAGGGTCTGTCGAATGCAGGGATCACAGCCAGACATTACCACGCAGGCATCGACCCTCAGGAAAAGGTCGAGGTGCAGACTGCCTGGCAAAAAGGTCAAGTCAAAATTGTCGTTGCAACAATTGCATTTGGCATGGGCATTGACAAGCCTGACGTGAGGTTTGTCATACATCAGGGACTTCCAAAAAGCTTGGAAGGTTACTATCAGGAGACTGGTCGTGCAGGCAGAGACGGTAAACCCTCTGACTGCATTCTTTTCTACGGCAAGGGGGATATAAGAGTCCTCAAGAAGCTGATCGCTGATGGTGAGGGGAGCCACGAACAAAAGGAGCGACAAATGTCTATGCTGAACCGCGTCACGGCGTTTTGCGACAACAAATCTGATTGCCGACGCACTGAGATACTCCGGTACTTTGGCGAAGACTTTATGGCGGCGCAATGCGAGAAGAGTTGCGACAACTGCAAAGCCGGCCTTGTTTTCGAGCAACAAGACTTTTCGAATTACGCAATTGCTGCCATTCGAGTCATCCAAGCTCAGAACCGAATCACGGCCGTTCAGTGTGCTGACATCCTCCTGGGTAAGAAGTACCCCCCTTACGAGGAGCAGCTATCGGATGAGTGGTATGGCACGGCAAAGGGTCTTAAGAAGCATGAGCTTGTCCGCGTCATTGACAAGTTGTCGGCCGAGAAGGCCTTCCTTGAGGATAATCAAGTCGGAAATCACGGCATGGCAATCACGTACTTACAGCCCGGCTCGACATCCCGTCTTTTCCTTTCAGGGCAGCGGAAGCTGATGCTTTCAATCCAAGTGCCGGAAGAAGGCGTGGCTAAGAATCCAGCCAAGGCCCGGTCCAAGAAAGCCAGCAAAAAGTCGAACGAACATGACGCCAGTGCCGTACCCTCAACGTACGTGTCTTCGCCTGTCGGTCGACGAAGGCCAAAGTCACGCATTGTTCAAAGCGACAATGATGACGATGGGTTCATTGTGGACGAAGAGGAAGAGGAAGACGCCTTCGACGAGCTGCCGAATCATCGACCGGCCAAGCCCCCATCTCGCCGGCCTGGGCCCCCAATATCATTGGATACTGGGTTGGAAGATTTGGACGAAGTACACCGGGACCTCGTCCATGCTTTCGTTCAGGAGGCGAAACAGGCAGAGGAGGTCATCCGTAACCGGAAAGGCCTCAGAAAGCCACTCTTCAGTGATCAGCATTTCCGTGTCATGGCTATCCAGTGGACCACTTCGCTGGAGGCAATGGGGAGAATACCTGGCATCCAACCCGACAAACTTGAAGAGTATGGGCCTAAGATCGTCCGCATCTTGCAAAAACACTTCAACTATTACCGCGACATGATGGATCCTAAGAGTACTGGCGCCAAGGGCCAAGAGGTTGTGGACCTGATCAGCTCAGAAGTCGACATGGATGAGGAGGCCTATGAGGACGAGGACGGCGAGGACTCCCACTACTTCAACGCCAAACCCAGGGCGGAAGTCCAGGCCTGGCACGAAAGGCTTGAGACCCTCGGCAGCCAGTCCACCCAAAGCAAGCCGAGAGCGAGCAGCAGAAGCGGCGGAGGCAACAAGCGATACTCGGGCAATAAGAAATGGAGCAGCAAGAAGTCGACGGGCGGAGTGACGAAGCGCAGAAGCACTAGCACCAGCCGTAAAGCTAGCAGCTCCTCGACGGCTGTCAGGGCCACCAGCGCCGCGCCCAAGCAAGACAACAAGACGCAGCGAAAGAGCGGCATCAGGACGATGCCGCTGTAGAGCAACAAGCTTTGCTTGAAGAGTTCAAATATAATCAAAATGGAGGACACACAAGGACAAGGTCAACATGATCTTTTCAACGGCATGGTCCTAGACACAAACAAGTGAGAGACCCGAGCACAGGAGCACAGGAAAATGGCCACGAGAGTTGGGAGTTGATGGCGGTTACTTTATGCATGGGCGGCGATTAGGGGTTTGCTCACTTTTCTTTCTCCCCCCATGGCGTTTTTGGGACGTCTCTCCAGATCTTGAGGGAGGGCCCCTACATCCTACTAGACCTACACAAATGAGTTACTTAAACACTAGCTACACAGCCTTGACCTTGATAAAGAGGACTACTAGGCAGATTCATCACTTACGAGCACCAAGACAAAAGAATTACATCACGATTTGATCAGCTCAGTATCGCCATGAACCTCTTGAATTACTCTGCGTCCTGTATGTAACCTTTACGGAAGCCCTCAAGTCTGGACGAGCAGCTTTTGTAAGCCAGTATCCCAAGGTATAACGTATAGTCCTTCCATAGACAACTTGAGCCGTGGGTCGACTGTTGTTAGCTGTGTTCTTTGCTCTGCCTCTTAGTTACATGTGTCATCGTTTTGATTTGAGAAGGAAAGAGTTCAAAGAGCGCTTCAAAAAGCTCGGAAGGCCAAAAAGTGTCTTGCAAAGAAAATAGGGAATTCAAGGCCGACGCCCTTTGAGCCGCCCGTTCCTGAAAATACATCGACCAAAATTATCTGAACCTCATACGCCATGCTGCTGAAAAGGGAAAAGATTGATTTTTTTCGTAATTGGCGCGCCTGACTCCTACTACCCTTGGCAGAGGCATTTCTGCAATCTGAGGGTGCCTCTAAAGAACTTAAATTGATAGAACAGGATAATACATAGCAGTAGAAACCGCGGCTCCCTGGATGTTGAAGAACGTGGAAGTGCTGCTGCTGTTGTTGAGTTAAGCCTTGTAGCCTGTTCTCAGTGTCGCCACCTGGGCTTCGAGTCCTTGACTTCACCTGGAGGAGCTTTTCGCATGCCAAGTCGAGAACCCGCAAAGGACCGAGGGCTGTCGCGGCCTGCCTCTCCCTCTCTGACCTTGGGTTGGGGAAGAAGACTAGTCCTCCTCGACGTGGTAGCGAGCGAACTAGCAGGCCTACTCTGCCGGGACTCTCCATCAGTTCCAATAGATCTGGATGCCTGCAGGGAAGAACGTCGACCGGAAAGGGCAGTCGTGGAGTTGTACGATGGCAGCCGTGGCTTTGGTAGCGGCTGAGTACTCGGTCCAGGGGATGCGAGGCGTTCGCGGAATGAGAGCCTTGAATACCCAGTTCTAGTGGGAGTTTCGTTAATCTTGGGAGATTCCGAAGAAGCGCGAGCAAGAGGGCTGCGCAGCGTCGGCAACTTTGAGTTACTGGACCCTGGTGTAGCCGAGCCGGCCGACCTCTGGAGGGCAGGACTTCTCTTGGCATAGGGACTCGGTGTAGTGAGAGATAGGGGCTTGAAATTATGGCCGGTGTCGACGTCTGAAGTATTTGTCGATACGTTCCAGCGAGGCCGATGACCAAGCGTGGAGTCAGGCCTGCTGATCTGGCTGGCGGGCACATTCGTAGTTGACGATGAACCTGTGATCGTGGAGAGACGAGAGAAGCCTGGTTTCCTGCCTGCTTGTGAGGTGGGTGCCGGTAGGGAAGAATGCCGACGATTTGAAGGAACTGGCCGAGCGCTCGCCCCAGGCGTAGATCGCAGCTTTGTAGGTTTAGAGATTGGAGTATGAGGATCTATACCCAGGCTGGACATGATGACTGATGAGGGCGGCGAGCTACCGGGAGTCTCGCGTCCGCTGGCTAGTGTGGATCGGTCGTTTGATAGCATGCTTGAGATGGAATCCCGCAACTGCTGGCCCTTGTCTGCGTGAAGCTCCTCGATCAAGGATTCGGCGTCTTTCATTTGACGCTTGAGAGACTGCCATCGAGTTTGCATATCGGTATGTAGGCGGAGAATTTCCCCATTCACAGTCAAGCGGTCCTTGACACCCCTGTCGATGATGGACAGGACACGCTCAATGGCCGGACCATAGTGAATCTTTTTTGCTTCGTAACTCTCCAGCTTCTTCATCATGGCCGGCTGGTTAGTCAAATGCAGTCCCGCATCGGCAGCCTCCCTAAGCTTGAAAAGCGATCGCTCGACGGATTCGTGCATCTTTTGAGCTTGTCGACCGGCGCCGCGAAAGACGATGACCCATCGGTCTTCTCCAAGCTCTTTGCGTAACGACTCGGCGTCCTTTTCTAGCTTCTTGTAACTGGCGTCAAGATCCTCACGACGTATGTTCAGCTCTTCGCACGCCGTGGGGAAAGACTGCTCAGCTCTTGCTTCGAACATTGATAACCGCATAGGTAGGAAGTCCAGCGAAGCCCTCAATGGCTGCATGCGAGCAAAGAGAGCAAGAAGACTCGAGTCGTCCTGCGACAAGGTAGGGGTGTCCGGAGAGCTGGGGCTTATAAGGGAGGCAGGGAGGCTGTAACGACTCGACGTCTGCAAACGAGATGTCTGAGTAGGGTTTTCTTCCACGATGATTTCGAGGTCACCGATGTCGACACTGTCGGCGCTGGCGGCAGCCATAAGGCTCTTATGACGTCGCTCCTCCATCTCAAACACAAGTCGGCTGAGCTCGTCTAACTCGCCCTGAACATCCCCAAGAACATTGTTCCAAAGTTCTTCCCATTCCATGGCTATCTCGACTTGTGCCCTCACGATCTGAAGGGTTCGGCGAATCTTGGACCATTCTTGAATGACTGACTCCATTTGAGACACGGCCGTGTTCAGATCACTGACGGACACATTGGCCACGTCCTCACGGCTCTGTAGCTGCTCAATAGCGCCAACATAGGCCTTGACGAGTTCCTCAAAGCGCATGATGGCATTTTCCACCTCAGCCAAGCCTTCCCTGCCTCCCGCGGCAGCCCATTCAACATCATCTTCGCTATCGAGACCACCGACAACTTCTGATGCTTTGGATATCCAGCTCCTGATTTGTTCGGCAGCATTGATGAGGGCCTTGGCAGCGATCTGGGCGGTCGGAATAGCCGTGACCTGGCTGGAGAGCGACTCTGCATCCGGAAGCTGTAGCGATGTCAACTGGGCTAGCTGGTTGGCGAACGAGACACGAGACAGAGTGTAAATGGATCCAGGGCGGTTGTGACCGGGAGTGAAGTATGAGTTGAGGTTCGGCACGTAATCATTGGGTGGTGTCGTCGGACCAGGCCCTGCGATAGGAGGCGTATCCTTGGGAGGAGGAGGAGGGGGTACGCCAGCATCGTCAGGGGACGGAGGGCATGTGTTACGCTCAATGTGTTCGCGACGGGTGTTGAGCGTGACCTTTGTACCATTGCCATTGGTATGGTCGGGCAGTCGATATTTCTGAGTGTCCATATCCAAAGGCTCGGCGGTTCTAATCTCGGGTAGTAGGGCAGCGAAGGACTCGCCGTTATCGATGTTGAAGGGCGGCAGTTCGAGAGCGGGTTCGTGGGCGTCGGGCTTTGACGAAAAGGAAGCGCCGGCGCCCTTCCACGGGCGGCCGCGCCGGGCGATGACCGGCTTGACCGTACCCGCCTGATGCTTCTCGTCAAGCTGACGGAGTTGTTGTTCGTCTAGACGGCCGATATGATCGCGATGCGGCGTGACAGGAGGCGTCGACAGTTTTGGGGCACCAAAACCAAGAGCCTTGAGGCGGGCAGCTAAGCCAGGGGAGGTCTTGCGTATACCAGAAGGTGGCAGGGGTGGTGACGTTGGACTAAGAAACGGCAGATGCGCGGTGGTATTGGTTGTTATTGTTGTTGTTGATGATTTTGTCGAGGCAGGGGTTACCGCGGTAGAGGCACCCGGTGTCGTGTTTTTTGTGGAAGTAGTGGTTGCAGGCGAGGGGAAAGAAGTTGTCGTCGTGTCTGTAGCGGAGGAGGAAGTGGTGAGCAAGCTGGAATCGAAATCCGGGGCCTGAGTGGAGGAGGAATGAGTCGAACCAGGGTTGAAGGCCAGGTGAGGTAGTTGGCTGGGGAAGTCGGCGAATTTCAGCAGGCCGCCCACGGGCGCATCATGGTCCCGGTCGGCGTTGCAATCGCCGTTGTAGAGCTGGCCCACGCCGGCAGATCGGCCAGCTTCAGGGCTCGCTTGAGGTGTCGCCAGAAAAGGATCAGCCTCTAACAACCAATCGCTGCCGCTATCCTTCTTGACGGCAGAAGTCGTCGCGTTCGAGTGGCCGGAGTTCATCGAAATCGTTGGAGTAGGCCTCTCAAAAGCCGAGAGGACAAGTGATTAGACTTGGCAAGGCCAAGCCAGGTTACAGCTCAGGTGCAAAATCCAGGGATAGTATTCAGGGTTCGACAAGGCCGGGCATTCGAGGTCCGGTAATGAGATTGGCCCCCTTCTCTTGAAGAGATGAAAAGATAGGGAAACAGGACAGATTGAATCAGATGGAACCTGAGACTCTTTTTGGGGGCGTTTCGAAAGCTCTCCGCGGGGGCGTCTTCATGCACTCAGACTTTCTCTCCCTCTGAGCTCTCGTCTCTGTCTTTATCAAATGTCTTGCCCTTTTCAGAGCCACGAATCACCGACTCAACCCTGCTATCCACTGTCTATCGTACTGCGCTCGTCGCAGCAATGGCCAATGGCTGGTGTACAGTAAGGGACTGGGTGGCAGAATACGCACTCACATATACACAAGGTACAGAATGAGATGGGCTGAGAGCCGCTGTCAGCAAAACCGAGTGGGGAGTGCTGAGGGTCACTGGGTGGGAAGTGCAGCACAAGCTGCCCCTGCGATTGGAGGTGGCCCTGCAACAAAATCCGACAAGCTACTGCAGGAGAAAATAGCAACTCTTGCCACTAATAAGAGGATGATTCTCTGGACACAATGGCAAGCGAATCTTCGTCTGCGGCCAATTAGGAGGTGCGGGCTCGACTTGGAATTGGACTTTGTCCTGTCACAGGCAGACGGACGAAACGGCGTTGATGTTGCCGACACAGTGAGCCGTGACCAAGGAGTAGAGGCACCGGCAGGGAAGGAAAACCGTATGGGGCGAGTTGTCGTCGCCCGCCGAGAGAAAAAGTAAAGCCGTGGAAGCAGCTCAGGCGTGGGTTGAAAGCAGCATCATCCGATGCGCCTGGCGGGGACAAAAAAGGGGCAAGTTTCGGAGGGAGAAGGCTGGAATGAATGAGGATGACGAGAGACGTTGAAGGTTGGCTGGCCGCGCAGGACGAAGGACGAGGCTGAAATAGAATACCCAAAGGGAGAGAAGAAGAAGAAGAAGAAGAAGAGAAAGAAAAGAGAGAAAGAGAGTTGAAGCCGGACAAGATGAGCGAGGCCTCAGATGAGGATGCCCGATCCGGAAGAGTGAGAGGCAATGGGAAGGCACAATGTCTGGGGTGCAACAAGCAACGTGGAAAGACCAAGGCCGCCTGACAAGGGCGGCTTGCAAACGTACGTAGTAGGAAGCCGAAGATTCGTCGCGGACAAATAGATTCCTAAACTACAAGAGACCGGCCGGCCTCAATCCGGCAACCTGAAAGATGGACAAACCAAGACCAGGGCTACCTAAGCAACGAGCAGTCGAAAATCCGGAAGACGCGAGGTAGAACCACACACAAGGTTCGTCATGAGGTCGACAAAGCAACCATCAGAGGGAGCAACGTCCCCTCTCTCGGTGCTTTGCAGAACCGGACGGAAGTATTACAAACAAAGGCAAATTGACGGACAGAGACGGGGATATCTACCGGGGGACTGGGCCAGATGGATCTTTTGGTTCCTCGAGATTGCTTCTGATTTGACTGAGCGTTGATGAACTGACCTGATCCCCTTGTCGCTGATCTCGCCTAATGGCAGACCGGCTTCAAATCTTAAGAGCTCCAAGCCTGGCTAGCGTCTGCCGATTCGCATCTACCGGGCAATCGAGCCATGCCGCTCGTCGTTGATATGGTTGCTGGGGCAAGCGAGAAGGCTTGAGAATACATTCATGAACAAGAGCAGAATCTAGGTGCTAGGCTCGCAACCGCTGACCGAGCCGCAGCCACGAAAAGCCTACATGAATCACCTAGGTATACTGATTTACCCAAGTACGTCAGAGAAGACAATTGCTTAGAGTTGCACCACAATGGGTATACGACTGCTACCTAGCCGATATGTCTCTGATCCGGTCGGGGCAGATTGATGTAACATTTTGCTGCAGGTTGCCGCAACCTTGAAAGAGCGTGCCGAATATGACATGACTAGTACAACGCCTCTCAACTACAGTCCATCAAAAGAGATCTTGTTAGGATCTCTTGGACTAGGCAAACGCAATGTTTAGACTTTGCTTGACTTTTTGACACAAGAACTCTGTGAGTTGCAGTGGATGTTCCACAAGCAGTCGAGCCGGGGTCCAGCTCGTGGTTCACGGGTTGCCGAGCACGGAGCTCTGTTGACGGGCACTCCGGAGTCCAGACAGTAGGCACATATCTTGTCACAACGAGATTTCCGTTGCGTCTCGTCTGAAACTGTTCAACTTTCACCTTGACCAATCGAGCACTGGCCCGCAATCGACGAGCAGCAGGCCGGCCATCCACAGCAACGGAGCCAAAGAGTTAAGACAGAGGACAGACACTGCTGCACGGATTCCATTCAATCAATCTGGAGGAGATTAGAGAGCAACCGGCTTGGCATGGCCTTTTAGTGACGGGGCCTAAATCCAACTTTGGCTTCTCGACATGGGGGGGAAACAGAGCCCACGGGCCGCTTCTGTCTCACATAGGCTTAAGTGCAGGTTGCCCGGGGATATGGCACGGGCTCTCAGACTTGCTCAGGTGTCGACGCCATCGCGGTGGTGATGAAGGGCCATCGCGCAGGTTCACGTTCACGTTCACGTT